>JAMKCH010036337.1:0-14757 GCA_023653785.1 Ophioderma brevispina
TATCTTAGGCCGAGTCATCAATTACAGGGACAATCCTCCTCAAACTCTACAGGAGTTAGCTCGAGCTCTGACAGAATGAGTGGGAAGCCCTGCCAATATAAACAACCTTGTAGAATGTTGCCGGCGACAAGATTAAAATAAGGGCTGGTAAATATATGCTTGGTGATGGATGAGTGCAAAGAAGATCATTAGTTCTTAAGAATGATTATTCTGATGGTTGGAAATTCCTGGATGGTAGTTTATAACCAAGGGAATGCGATCTTCATTGTCAATATAGCAGTTGGTGGTGAAGAGCGGTTGATTCTGTCAATGCATGATGGGTTTTCTGTAAGGCGGAGTCAATCACTAGCACATGGTAGTTACGGGTGCGAAAAAATGAAGCCATCTCGTCCAACTTAATAAATGGAGTCGTGATCATGGATACATATTCTACGAATAGTTGGAATTGAAATTGAGGCATATGGAATGGAGTTGTGTATGTTTTCGGAGACTGATGAGTATAACAGATAACTGTGTGAATCTGTAGGCTTGTAATTATAGTGTAGAAAGACGATGAAATAGAAATGTGAGACTCCAAGAATTGACCATGGAATATGGTCTATAGGCCTGGAAAGCAAAAGCCCAGAACGGCGAAATTGTAGTATCTTCTGAATGGAACCATGCATCAAAAAGGCAATGTAATGTGTTTATCTTTCTATTGGATATAAGATTAATCTTTGTTGTTTAAGGTCTGGGTTGAAAAATACAGCCTTTATTTACCGTTGATAACTCCGTAATATTGTGGTCACGTGTCACTAATTTACCTACAAAAATACACGCTGTTACAACAATGTAGGACATATTTAAGAGGCGATCGAACACCTTGAAAAAGTAAGACCTTATGAACGTGAGAATCGAGTGAAGACGTCTTGAAGCTGGAGCGTTCTGGTGTGAAGACGTATATAGTATAGATTTTAATAAAAAATCACAATCCACATACTGCAATCACGGCTTCGAGGGATAATTCCAAAGCTATCCTTCTCGACATAACGCAGACCCCCTTTATTCAGATCGTGGATTTCGTTATCATAGTAAATATATTCGATTCATTATCGCCAGACTCCTCGTAGGAAACGCCAAATTCATTTGAAATTGAGACGCCTAGCACGTCACCTTCCCTTCACCATGATTTCGTTTGAGTGCTGGAAACTTTGTAGGAGGACATGTTTGGTTTTTGCGTCACATGAAATGTTTTGTTTATCTCGGATTTCGTAAGCCGTTGTTTAGAAGACTTCGCCATTACAATGCCTTTGAAATGAGAAGGATGTGTTGCCAGAATACCCATTCACAAATGGGACTCATCACAGGTATTTTGTTATTTGGCAGCAACCATTACTGTTGGATATTTCCAAGTGTGATTGGAAAGATGTCTTTGTTTAACTGCCCAACCCCACCGGTCTCTACCATTGCGACAGCCTTTGTTAATAAATATTACATATATAAAAAGAAACACGTAAGCAAATTAAGAAAGGTTGAAAGAAGGAAAGGTTGAAAAAAGAATGGTAAGAAAAAATACGTTGAAGACATAAAGGTTGAAAGAAATAACGGTTGAAAGAAAGAAATAAATGTTTGAGAGAAAGTTGAAAGAAAGAAGGTTGAAAGAAAGTTGAAAGAAGAAGGTGAATAAAAAAGGTTGAAAGGGAAAGAAAGAAAAGGTTGAAAGAAATAAAGGTTTGAAGAAAGAAAGGTTGAAAGAAGGTTTTGAATGAAAGAAAGAAAAGGTTGAAAGAAATAAAGGTTTGAAAAGAAGAAAGCAAGTTTGAAAGAAAAGGTTGGAAATATTATACGGTACCAACAATATTGAAGCTAAAATTTTTTAAAAAACTTTTTCAAAAAATTTTTTCGGAATTTATACTCATGTTTTCCGTTTGTTGTAAATAATTATCTCACACCAACGAGAGCACAAATTGGCATAGTCAGCACAAAAATGTGATTAACGAGAACTCGTAGGCACCGCATGAAGCGACCATGACGTCACGAACAGATGAAATCATGTTAGACTTTGTGAATACAAATCGATAGCAAAATATGACCTTTGAACCTAACATTCCCAAAAAACTCACACCATATCGTCGGCCGCGTCAATACGGACAGTTATTTGCAAACTACGCTTTCCGAGAAGAAAAAAAAATGGCTTTGAAAGATTTTGCGATTTAATTTATTCCATACTGTAATTAAAAAAAACGGTAGTTTAATTAAAAACCTAGTGGAAAATCGCCAAAAATAAGTTAAATTTGATACATGTTTAAACTAATCAACTTCTAATGTATGTCATATGCGAACAATTATGTTAAAGGGGAATTAGCAGCGATAATGCGAGAGAATCGAAAAAATGTGGATGGAAAGCATTTGTTACTTATAAATCAGGGATAGGTGTGTCAATTCCAAATACGGCTTTAATGTGTTATATAGCCTCCATTTTGTGATGAAAATTAGTATTGTATATTTATTTTCTCAATTTTTTTTGAGAGGAGATTTCTCACGGGAAAAGTACTTTGTTTACTATAAAAAAAAAAGAGAAAGGGGAATTCCCCTAATATTGTTGGTGTAAGCTGAAACCTGTTATTACATCAAACAAGAGTTGAGTGGACATTCCCCAAGATGTAAACTTAGAAACTGAGTCAACTTGTTATGCTTTAAGATCAAAACATGTTTTACATGATCTGGGGTTCCCCATGAAGTTAAAATGTGAAATGATGCAATTCAGATGAGTAATTCTGTGAAATCTGATGTGACAGTGCTAGTGTATGTTATGCATGAATTGATGATGTATGATGATTGGGGATAAAGGGATTCTAGCTGTGAGACGTTAAATACTGGAAGGAAAGACTCAGGGGCCTGCAGTAGTAGGAGGAACCAGGAGCTATTTAATATAGTTATTATAGCTAGTTTAATCTACAATAATGGTAGAGTTTGTGCATTACATGGTGCCAGGCAGGATTTATATATAATATTGGACTGCCGACGGAGCTTGATAGCTAAAGTGTCTGCTGTCGTCATTTTAAGCCGAAGAGCTTCAGTTTTGGAAATCAAAAGGGAAAACCTGTCGTCTTGAACTCTGGACAAATAACCTTCAAGTCTCGGAAGATTCGCATGGAATATACCATGGATATATGGACTTATGCGCTGTCATTTTGCAGTCTTCCCTGTGAGGACATATACATCGTTGAACTGAACGCTTTAAACACAGGACACTAGAGGACTCTTAAGTATAAAATTGTGTGTAATTCTTAAAATGTGTAATATTGTTTTGGAAATATCAAATTCTTGAACCAAACCAATTAAAAATCATTAAATCTGGTTTATGTTATAACATTCAGATTACTTGTGCCACAAGGCTCTTTATGTGTGTTTTTAAAGGTATTTTGACCTTTAACGCCTACGAGGACCGTCATAACCAAAATGTAGAAACAAATCACCAAATATGACAAAAAAATTAAGCATGTTGAGGAAATTTTGTCTACTGTCTCCCGCAAATAAGACATACAGCGACGGCGTCTTCCAAAATCCACACCAAAAGCTGATTGTAGTTACATCAGTACAGAATATTTGAGGTCAAATTGTATTGATCTGCGCGCACAATATCGCGCTGAAAATCTGTGATATTCACGGGAAAGCGTTTTTTTATCTAAGTCGGAATACAGAATCAGATAAAAAGTTACTGCTTGTCTTTATTACAAGGAATTCAAGCCAACCACTTGCAGGTATGTTAATTTTTTTATTCGCTATCCATGCCAGTAACAAAAATATAAAACAAAATATGAATTTTGTGATTTTTTCCATGTTTCGGATTAAACAAATCGCTGCTAATCCCTTTAAATAAATACGTCACTATTGTGAAAACGGAAAAAACAGCAACTCTAACCGTGAAATGAAAAAATACGTAGCAAAAATGCGTCACTATGTGAAACGGCGAATACGAAGATTAGATTTTCGACAAAACGTCGTTATGTGAAGCGGGACACTTTAAGGTTTGCAAATAAGTCATAATTAGTTAATTAATGTTTACTATTAAGCCACTTTGAGGGTCTGAAATGTGGGAATTGTGCGGTAGTATAAACAAACGTATATGCCAAAGTTCTCCAAAAAGTCCAAAATGTCCAATACGTCACTATAAATATGTTGGAACTTCAAGCAACTGATGTAAATCCAATCATTCCCCCCCCCCAAAATCCTTCACATGCAAGAACAACTTACACTTACATAATTATCTTCACCCAATTAACATTATTACGCCTGATACCCATGATCACTACAAATAGCAAATTGTTAAAAATCTGAGCTAAATTTGCTAAAACCAAACTATCTTTAGAGCAAAATTGTTTGTCCAAAGCGACCTCAAATTCCCTTACAAAATTCTAATCGCCTTCTGAAATCGTGAATAGCCCAAAACAACAAATCGTAAGGTATCACTTGAAGTAGTTCTATCGAATGCCCATATATTTCTGTGCAGAAAGAAACATTCTTGGTGTTTCCAAACATGACCTAAAGTGAAACCATGGGGGACTTCGACTTCTTAACCCGAACAAGTGAAAAATTGCCACAGACCACGTTGTAAGGATCATTCTAGGCAAACATGGCAAATAACGATTTATTCTGTAGACAAGGAGGAAGTTTTTTCCAAAAGGATTAGGATACGTGACAAACCCTAGATGTCTAAGAACAGCCAAAAGACCTATATCCTTAATCCTAAATGCCCATGTGTTGCCACTTTTTCAAAAATAACGGAGCGACCCCTGCCTTGTGTTCAGTGGGAAATTGCTCCTAGATATAACAAGACAAGTAATGACCTTAATGCACAATAATGCTTTTTGCGTTGCTGGTCAGATTGGTTGTCATTTTCTCTAGGGACGTAAGGGTACAGATGAATGTCAAAGTAGCAGTTGAGCAATCCAAAACATGACCACAAAAGACTATGGTCTACTTCGACCTCATATCATGACGCACACAGATGACTCACAAATGAGAAGTTTGTTTAGTGAGCAAATCTGGTAGAGAACCAAACCCGTATATGTGCAAGGAAAAATATTTCACCTGTTGACCCTTCAGGTGATCAGTGTGTGACCTCGTCCATTTCTTCTCTACGCACGATCGATTTTTCAGGATGTCAACCAGCAGAACAAAAGCATGTTCAGACTATAACGAATGCTGTTTATGTGATTCTGCGCGTTGAGGCAGGGGGATCCAAGATGGGCGAGGTGGTAAAAGTTCTTTACTTTCTGAATATTTTGATATCAAAATTCGACCGTTTTTTTGACCCAAAAACTAGCGGTTTTACGCGATTTTCCGAAATTAACCACTTTTTTGACTTGCATCATATTAACAGCCCGCTGACGCGTACCGGGCAAGAAACGAACGATTACATTCAATTAGATTTCGGTTTACGAGCGTGTTAAGCTTTCTTTGGTACCAAACAATTTGGTGCCGACGCATTTTTTGAAAAGAAAATAAACACTTCAAAAGTTTTTGGTCCGGCCGGAAATGAAAATACTGTAGGTTGGTCTGGTAAATAGCGTTTTGTAACCCAAGCATATGGTACGTGATCGCAATGTGTATTGACTGAGTCAAGTTCGCCGATTGGCTTAAAAATGAAAGTTTCTGGACCAGTCTGGATGATTTACCAGGCTATGTATTCAAAATCACTAATGATAACACATGTGAAATTAACCTTGTGCGCTACATATCTGGACCAATGTCTTTGATGTTGTGTCAAAAGTGTCAATGTTAAATTACAATGTTGTTAAATGTCTGACATATTGAAACCACAAGAAATTGTCAAAAAATTATAACATGATTATGATCATTAATATCATTATACATTGGTAGTATAAGCTTACCGTACTGTTTATTTTCATACAGAACTTGGCATATATATAATCAGCAACGCGATACCCTAACAACAGTGGATACCTATGGTCCTCCCTCTTTCATTAGATTGTACCAAAAATAACTACCAACATACGTAGAATGGCCGTTCACATGGACGGATCAAGTCAGCGAGTCGGCACAAAAATGAACATTTTCTACAGAAATTAGGCGAAAATTCATTTTGTGCTAACAAGGGGGAATATCGGATTTTCATGCGGTGTTCAGCTCTAAATGATGGGCAATGGGTTGGTTACATAAACATAGAGTTGGTTTAGAGCCATCCTTTGCATAATATTTTCAAAAAAATTGCACCAGAAACTATCCTGGGTGGCAACCCACCCCCTACCCTTCGACTTTCGGCGACATACCCCTAACCCCGGTGAAGTGTTACCTCACATTTTTTTTCGCTAAATGACCGGAAAAGGCTGAGAGAACGATTACCTACTAGAAGCTTTTTACGAACGTTTTTGGCACTTTAGCGCACCGGAGCGAAGTTCATGGGGGGTAACCCCCCCCACCGGGCGCGAAGTATCAAATCAAACAACAACAAAATCATAAGCATCGGGTGATTTATAACGAATTCCGAGGGGGTGTACCCCCCCCCCCCCACCTTGGTAAACCGTGTTTACAAAAAAGGCTTGCTCGACGAGGGTTATCACTTAACCCAGCAGGTTTTTTAAAAGATTTACTGAGCCGAAACTGACGGCCATAGTATTTTGGGGCCATTTGAGTATTTTCATATTTGTATTAGTTTGAACTCTAAACATAGATCACAGGCAACAACTCACTATTAGATGTCTTCCATTCTGCACTAAGAACCCACCGTTGGGAATGATTGTTTAGTGATTTGAGCTGTTAGAATTGATCTTTAATTTGGTTACTAAATGACACCTGACAAACCCACCAATCAAAATTTTGTGAAACCCAATAAACTAGTCAGAAACCGATCCATATGTACATTACTCTGATAGCATGTAATTATTTGTGGGACAATAAAATTTCATAGGTTTATAGAAAAAATGGACCTCTAGTAACCCTCAAAAGCCTTTTATATCTCCTGTCAAGGTAATCACTGTCCAACGAGAAAGGTCATTCTTCATGTAAGATGCATGGAATTAGCCTAGCAGGAAATTTCTATAAGAGGATCAAAGGATTACAAGGATTGTACAGCTTTATTCCGTAAAAGAGTCTTTTACTCTAGTCTAACTCATGAATATCTTACACCAAGAAACACACACAAGAGAAGTGGGTGGGGGCCGATCAGGAACCTAGTCAATCAATATGTGTGCGCTTTATTCCGGATGTATTTATTTAAAGCCACTATCAGCGATTTCTTCAAAATGTAAAACAAATTGCCGCCACCTGTGTTCTTCATCTGTAACGGACCAATAGGACACATGGCAGGGCGAACTGTTGATGCGTCTATTAATGAGTTATTTATTGCAGACAGAACAATAACCCTGTATAAACAAACAATTGAACAAATCGAATACAAAATAAGTACACATGTCAAGCACAAGACGTGTGATACAAATTCAAATGCTTAAACAAATCTAAACTTTTAAGTAAAACAATGTGTCATCATAATAAAACAGAAAGGATACCTTTAGTTCCAAAATCTGTATTTTATTAAGCTTTCATTGCGCTATATAGACGATGCGTGTGAGCAGCATCTTTCATTGAGGAAGTTCGGGATTTACATGCATATGTCAATAGCTATCATCGGCCAATTAATTACGTCAGACGTGTCTTAAACTATAGTTTCTAGATTCGGGATTCTTACTTTGTCTATCTCCGTGATTAAGTAGCCACAAGTGTTTATAGAAGCCTACCGACGCAATCCTTTTTAACGTATAATTCATCCCATCCCCACGTGCAGGAATAGTATTCCATACTCACAGCTTTATCGTTTGAGGCGTATCTGCAGCGATAACGAAGATTTTCGTGAACGTGCTGTTGAGATGATGTCTTTCTTCCATTCTCGCGGTTACCCAAGATCAGTTACAGACTCTGATCTTAGTCGTACGATAAGAAATCTCAAGAAGGTGCCTTGCAAACAATCCACTGAATCCACTAGCAATAGAGTTCCCTTGTGCCTCACTGATCTCAGGTACTAATTAAGATCGCCAAAGTGGTGCGGAAGAAGAACTTTCATATTCTCAGCTGATGTCTACCACTGCTAACATTGTTCCGGCCCCCACCTCTTTGTGCGTACAGTCGCGATAAGAACATACGCGATCAGCTTGTGCATTCCACTCTTCAGTCAGCCGATTCCAGTTTCGGGATCCACTTAAAACCCTGCCCAAAAGGCCGCGGTGGGTAAAGACTTGCGAAATCCCACATCTCCTCCAGGGACTTCATTGCTGTCCGCAGGCACATGTCGCATTAAGGACTCATTCACTTGTACATCTACTAAACTTATTTTCAATTATTGCACCAAATGTAAACATTCCTATATGGCGAGACCAACCAAACGACGTATGGCCGATTGTTTTACTGAGCATTTACGTTCTATCGTCTTAAAACACTTCCAGACTACCTGTGCCAACCATTTTGACACTTATAACAGCAGGATGACATCAAAATCCCACAGGCGTTTCACTTTTGTCATGGTTCAGCTCAAGTTCGAAAAAGACAACTGCAACGGAATCATAATATCTTGGGTAAACTCCATCCAGCAGGACTTAATGCCAGCTTCATGCATTCAAGACGTAATTTTTTGCCACGCATCATCGCGGAGTCTCGTTTATGACTCTTGTTCTTGCAGGCACGTTTGTTTTCAAACAGTGACCTCCACTTCCATTTTAAAGACATTTCTGTTTTTCTCGTACGTTCGTATCCTCTGTTTTATATTGTGATTTCTCCCACGTGCGGGTTCTTCGTATATCTCCTTTGTTATTCATTTCAAGTGAGTCAGTATACTCATCTCAATTAAAGAAGAAGGCGATGCCCGAAACCGTTGTGAATTTACTCTCATGTTTTTACGGAAATATATGACCAACTGTTATATTTTGTATTTCATATTGCCGATGCAGCTTTGATGCTATATAGTATAATATATACTATTATATATTATATAATATATATATATATATATTGAATCATAGTTATTAGGTAGGTGTAGTGTGCGTGGCTGCGTTTGTGTGTGTGTGACGTGATTGCTAAGGTTACACAACCACTATGGATCCAATCACAATAATACAATACTCGGTAACGATCCAGATTGCCATGCAAATCTGAAGTTAATAGCTATTACAATATCTCTCCAAGTAGTACAGGTATGCTCCATCAATGAAATTCTAAATAAGAAAAAATGTAGCAATAATGTTACAACAGACCATTTATCACGAATTGTAGAGCTGCACATACCCATACCCATGTATAGCCTCTGTCTAGCTGGAGGTTCTCTTAATCCTAAGGTGGGATTACAACACTAAAGTTGTTGTCGGCCTGTAACTTTAATACATAACTAAAACTGACCAATTTCCAAGTATAATTGTTCTATAACTTATAACGACATTAATGTCACTTGAATAATACTACTCTATCAGGCCTAACTCTTTTAAACCAGTGCTGTTAAGCAAAGGGCTCGATTAAATAAATACTTGAATCCATAAGGACAATCAATGGCGCTGTGCCTCTCACTGAGCATACACATCATTAAATAATAAGCAATTACCAAACTTATAAAAGTGACACAACTATTCTTCCCATAGGGACGTACGGATACCAGATAGGAAATCATTCTTTTATGGGATTACTATCTTTTGAGAAAAGAAGTGGCCAATGTTTAACTTGGTTAATTTGATTCAATTCAAGGAATGGCCAAATCTAAAAGCTTACTTAAAGGTTCGTAATTGAACCGTTTATGAGTGCATTCAATGCATGGTGATTCGGTTTTGAGCACAAAATGACTATCCATCTTCTTATATCAAGATAAGGGCAATGCTCTTTCTTAAGTGGGACTACACCTAATTGGGCAATAGTTCCAAGCAAATATACAACACTGGTGTAATGCCTAAATTATGTACTCCCATGTCCGGCATAGAAGGGCTACATATGTCTTTATATTTAAATTAGATAATTAAAAAAAACCAGCGTATAAAGCCTCACATCACCATTATTACACATTGACGACAGCTAAACATTAATCGTGGGCCTATAGCATGTAAATGGCCAATATGAATATGCCGATATACCATTTTTACAGACAACAACGGGGACTAAAGATAAGATAATTAGTTGTACTTATGCATTATTCATATAGTTCAATGCCAGGTTTAACACTATCAAAGCCATTGATCAAATTTAGCAAAAATATTTATGTACACAAAAACTTGGGGGGGGGGAAAAACTAAAGTAGAATCTTGGCAATAATTTTACAACGAATTTCCGAAAGGGCCTGGCCAAAAATGTTCTTACAATTTCCCAATATATTCATTACACTTCATTCACCCATATCTCAATCTTTAACTTCAGACACTTTATTTAGAGGAAAAGCCCCATTGGTAAGTTGCCATTCCTTTTTCATCTACCTTCAAAACTGCCTGGCTAGTAGTGGGTTTTACCTAAGGAGTGATCAATAAACTCTCTAAGATGGCCAGACAAAGGGGAGACACCTTAAATTTTTGGGGTGAGCTTGGGTGTATCCTGTCACTTGAGTGGCCGATGAAGAGTGCCCAATTAAAGGCAAACATCGAGCATGGGTCGCACATTTCCATGTGTAACCTAACCATTACACCTAATTTGGGTGGCAAATCTGGATACTTATGTGTGTGTGCCACATGGATACTGTCCTAAAATATTAGTTGTCATGTACAGGTATGTCGATCCTATACCATTACTTATGCATTCAAAGACATCATAAATCCTATTTTATTTAGTAAACATGGCGGCTAATTTCAAAACATTCCAGGCAAACCAAAAATATTATTCTGGGCATAAATTTACAAAATGCTTAGGCCATTTCACATACTAAGAAGTTCATAAGATAAAGTACTGAGTGGAAGTATATAATTTTTCCATGGGTTTAACAACAAAAAACAATTACATTGTTATCCCAAAACAATGTTTGAGAGGATTTGGGAGCAATTTTGAAATTAATATTCCAAATCAGGTCTCACAAGTAATCATCAGGAAGGAACTCATGCGCGCAACCTTCCTGACTTCAACAAATCAGAACAAAGATATGATTAGGAATACAATGTAGTATTAATTTAATTAAAACTTCACTGATTAACACAAACCATGTCAAGAAAACACATTCACTTTGTAACTTCTATAGAAATTACGTAAAATCCAAAATATCAACTAACCCACAACAGCGGAACTAAGGTGGAAATATTATTGCATTACACCATCTCTGAGCGAGCGGTTGCTTTGTCTTCCAAGTTCTGGAAGTTGATGACAGGGATGCTCTCACACAAAGCAGAGGTGTGCATGGTAATCATATGCAAAGTAGGGAAGGGACAATTTGGCCTAATGCAAGGGCATCTGCCAAAAGAGGGGGCTATTTACACATACACAAAATAAGTGACAAAATAAATGTCACCACTCCCTGCTTATGTTGTCATCCCTGAAACCACGTTTACTAAACATACACTTACGATAATACATACAATAAAGGATATCACTATGGTTGACCAGCAAGCATCTGCATCAGCAGCAGTGAGATCTGCTTACATCTGCCAGACTTCTTCTGCAATTGGTCGTCTTCCCTGTAATCGCCTGGAGCGCCTGATTGGGTCGGAAGGCTGGCTAGTTTTCTGTCAGATGGATTGTCATGCTGTTGGTTTTGGGCCTCTTGAGCTGGAGGGTTGGGTTTGTCGCATAGGGATTGGGATCAGTTGGATTGGTTGTCGAAGAGGGATTGGGCTCTTTGGAGATTGGTCGTCACAGGGCAATTGGGCTCGGTTGGAGATGGTTTTTGTAGGGGGGTTAGGTTCGGTTGGAGGATTGGTTTGCCGCAGGGGTTGGGCTCGGTTGGAGGATTGGTGTCGTAGAGGGGTTAGGTTCGGTTGGAGGATTGGTTGTTGTAGAGAAGGTTAGCCTCAGTTGGGGATTGGTTTTGCAGAAGGGACTGGGCTCGGTTGGAGGAATTGGTTGTCGAAACAGATTGACTGGTGGAACATTTGCCTGCCATTGGAGAATCATTTGAAGTAAGGCTGTCATGTCGAGGTAAGTTAGTACTGGTGCTCGTTGCTGGTTGCTCTCTGCTCTTTCAGAAACCACAGAGTTATCAGATCAGATTAGCTTTCCTGTTTTCGTTCGAAGTCAATGGACCATTGTCGGTGTCGCATCTGCTCTTTTTGATTTGTCAGAAGGGTGGATTCCTCATCCGAGTCTATTTGCCTCCCCTGCTTTTCGCAGCGGTGGTGTAACATTCTCTGTTGGAATCCTGACAAGGATTTAAAAGACTCTCTATTCTCTGGTACTTCTTCACTGGTGGGGTTTTTGGCATGACCCAAAGATTCACTTGAGTTGATCGACTGGGATGGAGTCTGTGGCTTAAAGTTGATGACATCTACTAACTTTCGACGTCCAACATATCACGCCTATGTAGAATTTGTTGGCACCATCACCTTCAATTGGCTTGCCCGCACATACACATTGCCATCTGGGTTTGGCCTTTCACAAACTTTATGTGGTATGTCATTCCACCATCCTGAATTTTGTTTCTACCAAGGATTCTATTCCGTAAGAACACTCTGCAGCCAACCGGTATACTAGTGTTCTCCGACTTCTTATTCATAATCTCCTGGCGCCGATGCTTCTTTCTCAGTCTGCTTACGGCCTGATCAAATGCTAGCTTCACACGTTGGTGATGAGTTGTCACCCACTCTTCGTATCATTGTTGTTTTCCAAACCCAGAACACGGTCTACTGGAAGACAGGATCTCTCCCAAAGAAGAGATAGTGGGTGCATATCCAGTTGATGAGGTGATGTTGCAGTTGTAGGCATACACAAAGTTCAGGAAGGTACGCTGGCCATCTTCTCTTCTTCTCTGGTTGCAAAGTACGTAACCTCTCATCATTGTACGGTTAAAGCGCTCACATTGGGGTACCTCAAGAAAAAGGGTGGTCCTACTCTTTTATTCCATATTTGGGCAGGCTCTTTGATGAGTTGAACTTCAAAGTTCTCCCCTGGTCCCTTGGAAATCCTTTGTGGAACGCCGTACCTATCAAACCAGTTGTGGACGAGAGCTTTGGCCACTGTTGTAGCTTTTCTGATCTTTAGTTGGGATAGGCTTGCGTTAACTTCGTAAAGATTTCTTTCACCCAGGAACCTTCTCCCTGCTGTAAGCCTTCTCGGGATGGGTAAAGTCAATGGCGAGACTCAAAGGTTTTCTTGGCTGTGAATGATCCCATTACGGGGTGCATTTTCTTCCCCGCTTTGCGACAAAATGCAATACACTACACAGTATTTCCTATATCAGCTCATACCTGGCCAGTAACATGGCGGCGGTTGGCGACCACAGCTGTGTTTCTCAGTGGCCTGGGGTCCGTTCCCGAAAGTGTTCGTACGACAGTCGTAGCTTCTTTCTATCGCAACTGTTGCGTAAAGTTCACACTTAAGAATTGACTGCGTTCCCGAAACTTGGAATGCACTTAGATTTCTTCAAAATTCTACGTCTGCCGTAACTAGCACGTACGCTTTTTCTACGACTGTTCATGCGTTCCTGAAACTTAACTTAGTCGCAGGATTAGCGTAAAGTTACGCAAATTTCCTACGTCTACTCAGAGTTGACGTAGACTTGCCATATAACGACACCAGTTGTGATATCATGGACATTATGGAAAAGCTAGTATTCGTGATTTTTATTTGGAAAAGGGTACGAAGAGGAGCTGGGAGATGATGGTAGGAGATTATTCCAACCATTTGAACATGTTTGAGACCGGGGGTCCTCTTTTTTTGGGTTTTTTGGCGTGTGTGTGTGGGTGTTGGGGGTGTACGTGGTGGGGTGTATGTGGTGTGTATGTATGTTGTTTTGTGGGGTTTTTTTGTTTCGCTCAGTGTCACCCAATGACCGATTTTCAAAACTAATGTAAAAAAAAATAATTATGTAAGGCCTAAATCTCTTGTTAAACAAATTTTCTCAGAATTTCAAAACATATTTTTTTTCAATAAAAATATGCCTCTTTTGTGTATTTCAACTTCACATTTTTTAGGGGCATGTCTCCAAAAGACATTCTCCAAGTTGAGGTGGACCCCCCTTCCCCCCAATTTATTATGTCGGGATTAATGAACACAGCATGTAACCAGGAAATGTTCTATCACTCCCCGAAACACATGAGCGGAGGCACTGGAAAACTTCCTTTATATAAAACACTGAAGAAAATAACTAATTTCTCACATGTTTGACACAACCGGGTTTTTGTTCCATTACATTTTATTATAATGGCAGCTTCAACAAGGCTGAACAGAAAAAAGATGAACATAAGCTGGCATCCAGAAACAGTGAAGAAAAATACATTTGCTTTTTCAACTAAAAGCCGGACTGGGCCTTGCTCTGATTGCTGAGCTAAAACATGCCACGCACATGAATTCGATTGGCAACAAATGTTCCACTTCTACTGAACACACTGAAGACCTTACAGAACACTTTGTGGGCTGCATGAGATCAATCTCAAGTTCTTCCTGCTTGTGGTATTGTCTTAAACCTTTGTTTGACTCTTACATTAGTAGAGGCACTGGAAAACGGCTATATAAAACACTGAAGAAATACTAAGTTCTCAGATGTGTGGACGTTCCATTACATTATTAATAATGGCAGCTCAACAAGGTTGAACAGAAAAAGATGTACACCAGCTGGCATCCAGACATCCAAGTGAGAATACATACATGTGCTTT
>JAMKCH010036338.1:0-39425 GCA_023653785.1 Ophioderma brevispina
TTGAAAAAGACAAGAAGGGGATATGCTATCATCAAGGGCTTGTAGGCGGCGGGCGGGGGCGGAGTCCAAACAATAGTGAACGCTGAAACATGAGCCCGGCATAGTGGGTTATGGTGTTTGATGTAACTTGGTGGGTGGGATCGGACTGCATGCCCTTCATCTGATTAAGATTGTTGGCATGGCATTAGCCTAATTATGGTACCTAATTTGCATAATAATGAGTCATTTCGACACAAGCTTGTGAACGCGATAACAAGAGGCCCATAAGGGTTATGGTGAGAACTGGGGGGGTGGGATAGGACTGCAATGCCCTTCATCTGATTAGATTATGGCATGGCATATGCAATTAGGTACCTACTTTGCATAATTAATGAGTTAATGGGGGGTATTTTTACCCAAAGCTTGTGGACAAACTATCTGAAGATCCATAAGTCCGATTTTGATGAAACTTGGTGGAGGGGTGGGGAATCATGTACTCTCGCGATGATTAGGTTTGTGGCGCTTGATATGCTAACTAATAGCTAATTGATATTTATGGGCTAAAAAATTGGGGGTCCATAACGTCCGATTTTGATGAAACTTGGTTGAGGGGTGGGGAATAATGTACTCTCGCGGTATAGGTTTGTAGCGCATGATATGCTACATTAAATAGTAATTTGCATATTTATGGGCTAAATGTGGGGTCATAGTCCGATTTTGATGATGAAAATTGGTGGAGGGGTGGGGGGGAATATGTACTCTCGGGCTGATTAGGTTTGTGGCGCTAAATATGCTAATTAATAGACTAATTTGCATATTTAGGGCTAAATTGGGTATTTTCACCCAAAAAAAAAACTTGTGAACAAACTATCAGAAGATCCGAAAGTCCGATTTTGATGATGAACTTGATGGAGGGGTGGAATCATGTACTCTCGCTCTGATTAGGTTTAAGGTGGGTTGTCCGGGTTTAAAGGGGGTGGTCAGGTTTCAGGGGGCGGGGTCCGGGTTTAAGGGGCGTTGTTGGCTTTAAGGGGGGTTGTCCGCGTTAAGGGGGGTTGTCAGCTTAAAGGGTGGGTGTGGGTTAAGGATTGTTGGGGGTTTAGGTGGGCTGTCCAGGTTTAAGGGGGGGTGTCGGGTTTTAAGGGGGTTGTCAGGGAATTTAAGGGGGTGTTGGGGGTTAAGGTGGGTTGTCCGGGTTTAAAGGGGTTGTCCGGGATTAAGGGGGGTGTTGGCTTAAGGGGGCTGTTTGGTTTAAGGTGGGTTGGACGAGGTTAAGGGGGGTTGTCCGGTTTAGGGGGTTGTTGGGTTTAAGGGGATTTTTGGGTTAAGGGGGAAGGGTAAGACATTTGACAGCCGATATTTAAAATTGTAAAACAGCTCCCGCCAGGGGGATTTAGCGGTTTCGAGAACCCCCAGAGACGTGTATTTTTATTATTTGTTGGCGGGGGTTCGCGGGTGTGCGTTAAAATATTATAATTTGAAATATAATGTATAAATCCGGTATCGGGCTGTTGTGATGGACAGGCCAATGGAATATATTCCAATTTCCCAATTACCTTAAAAGCAGATTTATATCGTGAAAATAAACATATTTTATCGATTGGACTATCATGAAATTAAATTTATTCCTCAGGTTAGGTCTTTTGCTGTTTATAGGCCTATCGGAAAACATTCAAAAATTGAATCAAGAAAAAAAAAATATTCACACATATTGAAGCTACAGTGGTTAGTGCACTGCATTTTTAAAGTTATCAACCAAAACAAGTCTCTCCAAGCGATATGATAATGATTCCGTGTCATGTTGGGGGTAGGTTAGTAGGCCTATTATTCTTTTTCCAATAGAGACACCATCTGAAATTGACTTGTACACCCTTATTGCCCGTCAACAAGCTTAAAACTGATAAAGCAAGGACTGCCAATTGAGCTTTGATATCAGAAAATTGCACTCTTCGATACCAGATTACAACCGTGGGAGGTTGAGTAATTGCAATCACCTCGGGCTTTTTGAAAGTTAAAAACATACAAGAAAACTAAATTTGAGTGCATTTCAAGATCGGTACGAATTGCTTTCTAATTTTCAGGGAGTGGCCAAGAATATCAATGGTTTGTTAAATGGCCACAAGGATACCCCCAAGTGCGAGCTAATGAAGAAACATCGGGCGCTTTCCAGGGTGTAACCCCGACGCAAGGCAAAGTTCTCAAAATCATCGGTTCATTTATTCATCACGGCTAAAGTAATTTACCATTCGTATAGACAGTTTGTGAACACGTACGGGAACGCCGTCAGGTGTACAAATAAAGAATAAAACCCTAAAGTCATAGAATATAGGAGGCCTACAAAACATTACTTTTCAATATCCCGAAGAATATAGAATAGTAGGCCTATTAAACATAATACTTTTTTAATATATGGGGATATAGGGGCAATAAAAAAACCCGTGAAATTAACGGCATTTCTTTCAACGTAAACGTGCTACATGAGATGAATTTTTTCCAATTTAGCCATTTTACCATATGACTCCAAAACCAATGGTGTAGGTGGTACAAACTATACATTTTTGTTATTCATTATGATTAGATGTCCAATATTGCATACATTTCAACCATGATTGGGAAAAATTTAAAAGTTTGACCCCTGTGTAAATTAAATTGGCCCCTATTTGAAAAAGTGGTACAAATTTGGAGTACGAGCACAAGTTGCTGTCAGAATGTTTCAGAAGGCGGGCAACGCGCGCGCGGTTTGCAATATCTTGCATTAAGAAGGGCGTGGGGGAATATGGGTTAGCCCTATGGTGGACTCACCGCAATGGGGAGGCCAACCTATACTTAAAAAGCCAATCGGCATTCACTCCGTGTTGACGCACCTCACGCTCGGGAGCATGGTAAATAATCTGAAACGATTTGCCAGAGTAGTATCAGATACTACCAAATAGGCGACATTTATTCGGTTGTTATCATAGATACAGAAACGTAGATGCCGTACGCCCTTTTTGAGAATAGACGGCCACCTGTAACCGTGTTTGAAAATTAATAAATATTCATTACGGTCATCCTTCGAAACGCGTACTCGCATGCGCCGTAACCTGTTGGCCCGGAAACCGGTACGTCGTTCTATGCAAATGCGTGAATATTATGAATAACTTTGGCACACCATCTATGGACAATCATGAATATATGATACCTACGCTATGAAATAAGTAACTGTCTTGTTGTGAAACATGTGTACAAATATATGTGATGTTTTTCCCTTGTAATTCTCACTTTATTTTTTCTTTGGAATACAAACATGATGTCCGTGGAAACCTTGTTTATTACGTTATCCGTCACAAGCAGTTCCTAAGTTTGGGTAAAGCTTCTACTACGATATTGTTGTGCATCTTATTTCAGTAACTGATCGGCATTGGCCGAGTGTTTTCTTCAGCGCACAATGACATTAAAAAGTTCTAAGACATGGTGGGTGGAACTTTGGATTAAAATGTCCTTTTTAAGGAAGTGTATTGCGTTATCCACATTTCCGCAACCAAACAAGCTATTTTATTGATCAAGAGTGGCATAGATACCTTATTTTCCGACCACACAAATTATATAACTTCAATCAGATACTCTATTCATTGGAGATGTGAAAATTTGGTCAAAAATGTTTACTACGTTCTTGTGTATTACGTGAATCGTTTAGTTAACATCATCAACTATAGTTGGCCATAGAATGAATGGTGTCAATTAAATGTATCTTTAGAATAAATTACAAAAGGTATCTTAATATTTGTTTATTATAAAGTCTAATTTTCAGGCAGACCATACTCACTGATAACAATAACTATACAAATGGAGCATATTTCTTGAGTTCAATTGGCTACTCACCTTAACCTCGTACAAATCAAAAAATTGTTCTCAGCAACATCTCTGATAATTTCGATCATTTACATATTTTGTTGATTAAAATTGATATCCTAAATAAACCTATTCTTTTGCTGGTAAAAATGTTTGTTTTGGCTACTGTGCAGAAACGAAGAAGTGTTTTGGCCAATATTATTTTCCCGTAATAGGTATTGAATACTTAATGTTTACACATAAAACATACAATTTTGAGACCAATCTTTTTTTTGGTTGTTCTTACTCCAAAATTGCACCGTTTTTCATGAAAATCACCATAAATTCCCGCCTATTTGGTGGTAATCAAGTAGTATGTATTGTCTTACAATTGAAGTACAAAAGATGCAATACTCGAGTTATGGGCATAACACAGAGCTATAATAGAAACTATATATAGGGCAAACGATCGTGTTATCGAATACGCCAGCAACATAACCGATTTCTCTCACACCTCTCGCGCCATCCTTGTAGTTGCGCAACCAGTCCGGGGCACCATCGCGCTCTCGTCTCTGTTTACGCACGAGCCCACGCACTCTCCAATGTGTGTGTCCCCGTTATGTTATCATTTCCCCATGTTCCTTGACCTGATCGGCCGTTTTTCCGGCAATACTTATGGCTCAAAACCAATATTTTGTTCGTTACTAGAAATGCGAAAGCAGATACTAAGGTTCCCTTAAATGCTGGCGATCCCGTCTTGGGGTCCACGATCATCGTCGTGGGTTCAGCCTACTGTCGCATCAGTCATAATAGTCAGGTAAAGTTTAGGCACACAGCCTGAATGGATGGAAATGGAGTACAGCCTTTTTCTATTGATAGAATTTTATTTCATTAGGACCTAAGCAAATAATTTTTTGAGTTGTGCAAAATTTGTTACAGTGCCATTTTTGAAAATTCCAATATGGCTGCGACCATGTCCAAACTCACTAATACTCCCTTAAGTATTTCCGATAGAGACCAATATTTCTCGGTACTCCGGTTTTTTTAACACAGAACGTGTTGTTGTACACACAAAGTAATTTTATCATTACATTGCCACACAAATCCACTAGGGCTCCTCAAAAGTCAATATGCGCCTGATCATTAAAATGATGTTAACAACCTCCATTATACCTATTTTACGCTACTTGATACATGCCTGTCCACCTAAAATATGTTCTGCAGGTTTCAAAATTTGTTCAATTGATCATCCCTCTGCAAGTGTTACTTTTAACCACCTCTAGATGCATTTCCAACGCATCCGGATACGTCAAGTGTTTCTGCCCATTTTGGGCAGTTTAGAGGCTTAATTCCAGTGCCCTATATGCATGCTTGATGCTTTACACTTATAGATACATGTATTTGATCACTAAGAAACCCTTATTTGCATTTCCTCTTTATGGGCATTTTCAAATGCAAGATGGGCAGCTACTACGCCGCCTTTAAAAATAGTAAAACCTACAGTATATGTGTTTATCTTATTACATCACGAATGATTATTAAAAGGTGTAATTAAGGTATGGGATAGTTTGACCATTTGACATTCTTATCTGGAATTTCTGTTTCTTTAACATGCAAAAATGTTAAGATGAGGGCCAATGTGGCTGCCTTTTTCCTTCTTTCAAACTAATAAATTACATAGATCTTGTTGTATTTATTCCAACACCCAAAGTGATTATTAAATTGACATTCAGTATTAATGTAGTCTTTGAGCTAACTCGTATGGTATATTTGTTTTTGACAACATAACTTAATCAAAATGACGGCCAGTATTTTATGACTAATGAAAATTCGTAGGTTTTAAAGATCTTAAAAGGCAGTTATATTAGCTTCCGCTTGCTTGGTAGCCCTTGTAACACCTTGAAATTTCAGATATTTCTACTGGGTAGAGATCGCAGAATTATGCCCTCTATCACAAATACTTATGAGTTCTGATCATTGATGATTTCAGTCATATTGGGTTTTTTCAGGGTGGCATATTGGATTTGATGTAATGTTGTCTCAAATCATCTTCAATAACGGTGCCAAAAGATTCCTCGTGCTTTAAAACCTGGGTATGCTATTGCATAAAAATATGGCCATTTGAATGAATTTGAAGTGATAGCGGCCATATTGGATTCTAGAAAAAAAACATGGCACTGCAACGAATTTTGCACACCCTCAGAATTATTATCTTAGGTCATCATTGACAAAAATCGATCAATAGAAAAGTCTGTAACTCCATTTCCACCCTGTGTCCACAATTCCTGACCTATAAATGCTGTTTTCTGAGAAAACGGCGTTGAAAGTTTACGTTAACTTCTAATGTGTGTGATTAATGAATAAACGGATACGGCTAGTTTTAGTGGTGTTATGTTAAAGCCAATGAATAGTTACTAACTGACGACAGTATATTAAAATACCAAGAAACACTGGTTTTCTTATTCAAAATGGCCACTGAATGGATTTTGACAGTTTGTCCAAACCTAACTGTTTGATTCGCTGTGTTACTACCCTGTAAATTGTTTCAGAACGCCAATGTGCACCTTTTGAACCCTGGCCTGTGTTCTCAGCGCTCCGACGAAAATTTCACTTTTCTTTTTACTCTGACCCAGCAAAAATGGAATCTATATTCGGATTGGTAATCATTTAATTAGTTTTGTTAATATTTTTTTCACATATTTTTAAGACTGGAAGTATTTACACAGAAAACGAACACAAACGTGTCAGGTGTTCAAATGGTGTTACATTTTAGGCGTTCTGAAAAATTTCAGTGATATAGGGTACGGGTTTTACTATTTTACAATTATGAGGCCGATGATGCCCGATCATAGGAGTACGATGTTCGGTGATCTGTGGCAATAACGATGAAAATAGGAAAAAATTGAGCTTTACGACATATGATGATGATGATGATGATGATGATTATGTATGATATGATGACGATGACGATGAACGAAGACTACGAGGATGAAGACGACGAGGTATAAGATCTCATTGCATTGTGTTTTTAGCGACAAACATGCAAGATTTTTATACAATCGACTTCCATAAGCGGTTAAAATTGTGAAACATTCACTGTTATCTTATCGTTAGTTGTAAAGTATCATCGCAACTGACGCACGATACCACCGAATTCAGAAAATCACACACCTCTTACAAATTGGCTCCTTAAAATTAATATCTTTAATTATCCCAATAATAGTTTTAACTCATTTCCAGAAAAAAACATATTTCAGGTGAAAATACGTTAGAAGGAACCCAGAATTAAATTTATTTTCCTTGGACGGAACACAACATTTATTTGCATGTTATATAAAAATTAATAAATAGTATGCATGTGCAACACACAATAAATATTGGCTACAACTGTGGCCAAACTTGAGCAAAAAATATTAAAAAATGTAACTGGAATGTTTCATACTCAAACAGTTTGGAGGATAAAAGTGTCTATACAACTTTATAGCAACCATTTTTTTCGTTTTATTAATTTCAAATCATATAGTTCCCATCTTTTAAGTAATGTTACCCTATTAAATATATCCCAAACTTGTCCCAAATGATATGGAAATGACTAGTTTTAATCCACTTTATTTTATCCTACAGTGTCACAATATTTAAAACAAATCACTCGTACTAAAAGGTTATGCAGTTACCAATTATGGCGAATAGTGTGCCCGAGGTCGGAAAACCTAAATAATGGCGCCCATTGTTTTATTTTTTCCGCCCGAGGATGCATATGAGCCAGAGATGATACTACCATAACTCTTTTCCTTTTCTATTAATTAAAATATTTATTTTGTTTTTGTTGTAGAGTTTTTTAATAGGGAAATGCATGTGGTATTTTGTTTGCCGTCAATAAAAATATATAATAAGAAAAATGCATTAGCGGCCCAATATTGCAGAATAATGCATGTCAATAATTGGTATTAGAGGTAATAAAACCACTCCACACCAATCGACTTCGACGCTACCCCGGTGACGGGGCTACTTTCACTTTGTTTCGCCAAAATGAGGCATAAGGGAGTCAAATAATTATATAGAGGACTTAACGAAAGTTTTAATGTTTTTCGCACCGAGGACAGTTTTACCTGGGTTGGGGGACTCCTCGCCCTTTGGTAATACGAGGGTTAATGTCACGATGCCCCCTAAAAGTGATAAATTTTGGTTTATTTGTACAATGATAAAACAATACAAACTTTGATATTCTTTTCATTGATGCACCGAACCGTAAGGTTTTCAATTAGTCACATAACATATAAAACACACGTAAAATGTGAAATAACATACCCTTCCTCAGAAGTATAGAAGGGTAAATTTTCGCCGATCATGCTTAAATTCCACTATCAGTCATTTTTTTCCAATCAAATGTTCCTTTTGGTCTCTCAAATTGCTGTGTTATTTCATATCACCCTTATATTAATGTTCATTGTGAAAAACAGACATAAACGCATTTTAAAGTCGTCCTGAAGATGCCATTTACGACTGTTTCTGCACCTAAAAAAGTTTGTATCCGACTTTTAATTGTAATTCCCTGCCAAATACGGCGCGTTACTCTTACCCTTCAGGGTCTTTACACAACAGTGCAAAAAAATGCTAAAAATGAAAAATAGGGGGCGCTGTTTGTTTACAATTTGAAAATCGCTGATCGTGGCTAAATCTTGACAGACCTATTATCGATTTTGATCACGAATTATGAGTAGCCATTTTTGTCCCAGCGAATCCGTATTCGTTCGCATTTATCTGTATGCTTTATAATATAGTATTGGACACGCAAGCATCGAATACGTATCGCTTGTTTTTATAACCATATAACCCGTTTATACAAAGTGTGTTATTCGACTGCCGCTATTTTGGTCAGATGTAATTTCACTTTTATTTTTGGGTACATTAAAGAGTACCTAACCTGCAACCAGAATCAACGATTAACTCAAATTTGCCCAAAAATCAGATTCGACACAATGTCGTGACCACGACTATATATAGGAAATGAAAAATTACTTTTCCATGAGATTTAAGCTAGCCGACTATTTTAAATAGCTCCCGTAAGCTTTTCCAACACGATTAAATCGTTTGGAAGAGGGTGGGGGGGGGGAGGGTAAGGGAAAGGGCGGGGAGAGAAGGGGCTAGGATTTGGGGTGGGAGGGTGGGGGGTGGGGGGGAGTGAGCCAGGCTTCGATTTATGAGGAAATTATGGGGTAATATAACAAAGTTCAGAGCATCCCCACTTTCTATCGTGAAAACATTCGATCACCTGATGCAAATGGGCTTATTCTGATGGTCAAAGGTCCGAAAATCTTTACGAGGGAGTAGGGGCGCTTACGGAACTAAATTTGTTTTGGTTGGGCGTAAATGTACTGCGTTAAGTCGGCTTGAACTAGCGTATCATGAATGCAGTCCATAAACGTGATACGCACTGTATTTGCCGCTGCATATTGATGTAGCCCCAACCATTGCCAGCCGTACCCCCAGAAGCATCACATGGGGAGTGTCGAGGCTCGTATAAGAGCCATCTATCGACATCGGCTACTTGCGGCAATGCCGTTTTCGTTGACAGTGTACCAAAAAGCTGGTAAAAATTACTTATCCAGAAAACAATTCAGCTTCGCAGAAGATGATTTTGATCCAAAGCAACATGGGGAGAGCTATTTGAAGTTGATGCTAAAGAATTAAACTTGTAATGTTCAAGTATTTTAACCCTAATTTGTTCAGGGACCCCATCGACAGGATCACCAGAACATGCTAAGGCATTTTCTTTTAATTTTCACTTATACAGGGCAGGCTGCCTGATGCAGCATTCACGCTCACGTAGCATCAAAGAAAAAAGCAACGAACTAAGTCTTCAGCCACACGCTTCCAGTATTCCGTCAGAGAAAGGCTTACTTCCAAACAGATGCGTTTGCGAACTTCACAGCATGAAGAGCCCACACGTGGCACATGTAAGTATAGAGGAACTCAAATAGACAACGTACTGACGGCGTTTCTGAAAACAACAATATACGTACCATATTGTCTTGCCCTGAACAGCATCATGCGATGCATGGGCGGCATGTTGGCCTAGACTGCCAAAAGCGACAATTGTAACAGTAAACCTAGTTGTTTGGTTTATAGCGGCTATATTACGTCGATTATTTTTTATGGTAAAAGATATTTTTGGCATCCTGCCTCACAGCTTTCCGTTGGTATAAGGCTACAACTTTATGCCGTCCACTCATGAGTATCCACTTTAACACTGTATTGCAGTAAGGAATATCGAATATTGACTTTATCGATGTTGGTAGATAATTATTTTAGAGATGTCCTTTATACTTCTTTCAGGTGAGAAATTGTTGTCAGTTTCTAGCGTTTTCACCATGTCTTTTTAATTCTAATTTACATCATATATTTATTCAGCACCATGCCCTTTTCCCAAAAGCATAACTTTGTTTAAAGTTTCACAGCTATCTAACCATCCGTGAAGCAGATATAGTCCGTGGTACTCATATTCCGTGGGAGCCATAATCCGTGCTCCATAGACGATAACGTAATAAAGCTTGAAACTATGTTGCGTAAAGAGTCAACTTTATCGATTGCCCTATCACCATTGTTTCCCGGACTATGAGTACGCCGACAATGGTTTACTTCTACACCTGTGTACAGAACTGAGTGTCCCCGTGAGAGGAGTGTCGCTAGCTACCATAGAACTGTACGAATAAACCGTGGACCTTGTAGACTAGGCCACTTGGGTACAGTGCTTTAAACCATTATGCTACAGCACTCAATGGAGAACCCAATAGACAGATGTGTGGAAGGACACTCAGTCACCCGGACACTGGGCAGTTTATGAACACCGGTTGCTTTAAGATTTCGCCCTTATAAGAGGGTGATGGTCATTAACTATACCATTACCATACTTTCGTCCAAAACAATAATGCGTTGGACGTACAGTGACAAATGTACATCTAATATGTTTTTTTTATTTGCAAGATGCAATAACTAAAACCAACTGTAAAAGTGCACAAAGGGTTTAGAAATTTCGACAGTTATTCCTCCCTCCGCCCCTTTTTCGCTATAATCTTCCATTGCATGGTGAAGGGCCCATCCTCCACACCAATAACCCCAAAGTGCATGTTCTATGTGTGTGTGTGGTGAAATTAGCTATTAAAATGTTTTTTGCATCAAAATCGAAAAGGTCACAAATCTCTTAACCCTCCTACGTTCACGTTTCGTCACATGGCCTGACCCAGAATGCCAATAGTATACAATTCTAAACTTTTTATAACACAAACTCCTGCATAATCTTATATATCCTATACACGCTTATATATTGGATTCCATGATGGACTTAGTCAATCATTGAACCCGAGGTGATCTCGGACCTACCTATTTCCAATATTATTCATAACTGATGATTTAAGTAATTGGTGCATTAGAATGTGTATATACCATATAAAAAACCCAAATGTTGAAACTGGTTTAAATCTTCATTTTTTTTTTTTTTTTTTTTTTACAAATCGTTTTTTTTCTCAAAATTGTTTGCCTGAAATTAACTTTTTGTTACCAACCACGTGGGACGTAGTACACGTTTGTATGATGCCGTAGCTACAACGTGAAAATTTGATCAGATGATTGTAATAACGTTTGAATCTTTAAAGATTGTTAAACAAAAAAAGTTAAAAAAACCAACAATAACGTTGAACCTGAGATTTTACGCCGTTTTTTTCGTTCACGTGCAGTGGTTTCGCTATTTTACGGCTCCCGTATTTAAAACGGTCAGCATGTAGGGGGAAAAAAAAGTTCCAGCTGCAGTCCAAAAATGCCTGTTTTTTACAATTTTATTTTTAACAGTGTACGAATGATCCCTGCCAGAACGAGACAAAAATGGAATTATAGACTTAAAGCTCGCATTGAACATAAAGAATCAGAAACAAGCTAATTCGAACAAAACTTTTGTTATATTAAACAGGTGCTGCTGAAGGGTGTACCCATTTACACTTAGGGGCTCCTTGGAAGCCCACAAAGACAAGCGTGGCAGTCTTCGCCACAGTATGGCGATTCTTTCTGCAAAGGAAATTCAGTGGCGTGATGGAAAGGGTTTCCAAGCATTCCACAGCTGTCTTTGCATAAGGACAGAGAATATCCAGAGAGCATCAAGGTATGTTATTTTCGATGTACATATACAAATATTGTGATAATATATATATATATAGCTCTAATATATATAGCGGATGATACTCGGAGTTCATGCAGCATGACACCATGATCTTCAGATTATTCCAGTAAAGAGTAATAAAAATTTCATTTACATATTTTGTGCACCTCAAATGCAGAGGTGTTAACTTGTGACCTCATGTGACTTTGATCTCAGTCAAAGCACAACCTATTATATAGCTGGTGTCCATCACAATGTGAGTTAGGAATCCGAGTTCAAGGTTATAAGAGGAGTAAAGATTGTTGAAAAGAACTATAGAGAAGAATCAACCAGTAGGAAACAAAGGTTAGGCGACCGACGACAGCAAATGGAAGTTAGTGGGTTAAACGGATTCAGTTGTATTTTCAGAAATAATTCATATCTAATGTAAAGGCAACCTGTTATCACTTTGATCATCTTTCTGTCTTTTGCCGACTATCTTGTGGCACGCTTAGGCATTTCCCTCACTTTATTGCGAGGATGGTCCAACTGAAGTCATACTGGATGTTTTCTTCGAAAGGACAAATCACTACATGTGGCAAGAATGCATAATAACAAACATCCCAGAGGCATCAGATGAATTCGACACAAGGTATGTGTATAAGGATACTATTAGTAATCTGCCATGTTGTACTGTAGGCACAACTGCGCTTTTCAAACGCACATTTTCGCAAATCATCTATATCTATATTACTAAAAAACTAACTTGTTTGTTTGATTGTTTGTCGGCTATGCGTTTCGCCGTCTTTAACATACGGATATGAATTTTGGTATGGTGGGACAGCTCGCGTACGAGGTTTGCTGGTCACGTTTCGAGGTCACTTTGGGTCAAAGGTCATCTAGGGGTCGTTATGGGGTAATTTGAAGTTGAATATGAATTTTGGTAGAAGGTTTTCGTAGATAGAAACCGCAAAGGATCATGGGGCCGTAAAAGGGGCAGAGCCACCACACACGTCGAAAACGATCATCATTTGTTCCGGGGCACTGTCAATGAGGCTTCACGGCAAACAAGTAGAAGCATAACTTATTGAGGATTGTTTTCAAATATTTAAGTAATGATGATAATATGTACTACCAGGTTGTTGTCCATGAATGATTATTACAAGTAATCTTTGTTTTTATGAAGGGTACAACATGTATCCCTCAAAAAACCAGAAAAAATTAAACTGCTATCGAAATATAGCGTGCAGCCGCCATGGAGGGACTATCTGTATAACTCAAAATTCTCCCAGTGAAATAATAAACATCACAAAATTTATTCAAACCTACCGTAAATGAAGACCGACTATTAATCCCAAATGATTAGCATTTCACAGTTGATATTTGAGTTTCAATATTAAATATTAGTAGGAAAAGGACCCTTTTCGTGGAACGACGCATCTACAACGGACACGGAGCAAACTTGGCCATCATTGACGCTTGATCACGGCCCACAAGGAAAGCGATGCCATTGCGCATCGACACGGGAAACTCTGTTAGACTTCTATCAACCTAAGGCATTTTCATGAAATATCGAGTATTCCACCATGACATATGCTATTTTTTAGTTGGCCTACATCAAAAGTTCATACCAATTCTTTAAAGTTTGCTCTTGTCAGTTCAACTATAATGTAGGCTAACATGACGAATGGATTTTATCATTTTAAAATGTCACAGTGCAGTGCCGTGGTAGCGGGACGTGAAAACATGGATTTATTATATTTGCGTGCGGTGGATCAATCAGGTCTTAAAAGCTTATGTTGACATAATAGACGATCACTACAATATATTTATGATATAGGAAAGAATGTAAACTGTCTGTTTTGTATTTACAAAGGTCATATTTGGCTGAAATATTTAAAATAAAAGTGTTGATAACCAACACCAGGACGGGACCAGGGGCTGTAGCCTGCCCCCACTCAGCAGCATGGTAGACACACAAATGTCAACTCGCGTAGGGCCTGCCTTTCGCTTATTTTGACGAACCTTTTTTTTGAAACTGGCCCTGAATTGCGGGACCCTTTTTGGAGTGAAGGCCAATCTAGTAAATGAAACTTCGCTGTCCTAAATCGGGCCATCCACCTTTAATATTCGAAATAACGCGAGAACATAATTTCAGGAATAGCAAACCTTTTACGGGATTCGAAAAACTGGAATGCTAAAAAACGCTTGTTTGGAAAAACGAACCATTCCGACTAATGAACCTTCGGGAATATCGCGAGGGCCCACTCCGGGCTATTTAAAAGCGGAATTTAAAGTTAAAGCAATGGAAAGGATGTTAAAACAATTAGTTATCATGCATCATTCATCGCCTTATCCGGACCGGTTGATGCAACTAATAACTGAAGTAGGGATATGAAAGATTCAAGCCAGTATGGTCATTGGATAGCATCCTAACCGTTAAGTGTTTATGCAAAATAATAAAACATCTAATTATGTTAAAGCTAGATTCATTACGACAATTGTCTTTGTAACGCTCCTCTTTTATAATTCGTTTTGTTTTTTTACAGATCGCTGTTTGTGCTACATTGCTGCAGTACCCACCCTGCCAAGGAAGTCACCAATAATGTGGCATCAAGGTTGGACAATGACAACGCTTACAGCAGCCCCAGCAGGTTCGTGCCACAGCAAATATATGGAATTGTATCCTCAACAGGGAATGATGTTCCATATACTTGCTACAATGAAGCATACATGGAGCGTTGCCAAAAGCAGAGGAGGGCCCTTTCACCATTTGATAACGAAGTTGGATCCTGAAAAATGGATCATGGGTGTGGAAAGGGGAGAAAAGTGGGGAGAGAAAGGGAGTATTGTAGGTGACTAGGATCGAGTGGACGCATGCGATTGGGTGGGAGGGTGCAGTTTCTTTTCAAACCACATATTTAACGGGAAGGAGCATAAGTTTGCGTAGGTCCTTGGTATGATAACCAGATGGAAGACCATGATTCAAAGTGTAATAGGTGGACTGGAAGCCAACATCGGTACCAAATCCAGTCACACTCATGAGTCAATTGTCAGAACCGTACATAACCGCTGTGGTTGTGACAACCCAAGAACTTTTTTTACTAGATTTATAGGACAGGAGCAGGTAATTGGAATTGCTAGAGTGGATGGAGACTATACATTGAAGCCTGTACATACATGCAGAACAGGTACAGCAGAAACCACATAGGTCGTCGATTATGTGGTTGAGCCTAAAAATGTTGATTGTCCATAGATGACCGATTTTAGAGTTGGGTCAGTCGGTCGAGAAAACTTGTTTTTCTTTTTCTTTTTTAATGTCAATAGCCAACACTATCTTGAAACATGTTTGTTTGTATTAATAAAGTTAATCAAAGCACTAAAAATCAAGTTTGTTCGACCCTCAAAAATGATCTTTGTCATTATGAACCACCAACTAACATGCTAGAAACTGTTAAACACCCTCTTTTTTACATGTCAGAAAGTGGAAATTCGACAAAAAAACTTGGAATTTTCAAAATTAGGTCGGATATTCATTTTGAACATAATAGAAAAAAAACGTTTTTGATTAAAATTAGGGTCGGTCGATGAGGACAATCAAGCAATGTTTTCTTGGCCTATAGTGTAGAGCAATCCATATAATGACCTAGGTGACCCTTGCATGACCTTTGACGTGCTTATCTGCTTACCCACATAAGACCCATTGTCTAATTCAGGGGTCATATATATTTGTTAAAATGTGTCTAGCATTTTAGGGCAGTGATGTGGCATTTGTTTTCCAAAAAGATGTATTGCAGGCAAGATGTGAGTATTGTTTGTTTATGAAGTTCTGCGGGCGGTTCTGTTTTTCGCTGTACCACTGTGAAACATGAGAAATCATCTTATAAGTTATGTTCGATTTTCATGAAAAACGATGAATTTCAGATATTTTGTGTTGTGGTTAAATACAAAGTTTAAACAAGCTTATTCGAACAAAATGGTAATATTTTGATATAGGCCGTGAGCTACATGGCAAGTTTGCCATGCTTCCGTTTTCGTTTATATAGATATTGCCTTCAAACATCGAAAATACGGGAAAATGGTCCGAACATCATCAAAATTATAAAAAATTGAATACTTAGCAGATAAATTCTTCCAATATCAATGTTTCTTGGAATTGCCAACATGTGGACGAATTATTATGTAAGGTTTTCTGTATTCTCAATTTAATTTAATTTTTGAAATACAAAAAAATGTCGTTTAAACCCTGGTTATATATGTTATCATTCACAAAGCAGTGGGCTAAGTGGTAAAACTTCCACTAAGATATTGATTGGGACTTATTTCAAGGTAAACATTACGCGGCAGGTGGAAATAGTGTTTTCTTCAGCTCACAAGGACGATTTAAAGTCTAAGAAATGTTGAATTTTTTTAAAAATGCGGTCTTTTTAAGGAATAAAAATCGTTATCCCACATTTCTCAGCAACAAACAAGCTATTGCAATTTTTGTTAATACGAGTGGCACATATCGGCAATCGTTTTCCGACCAAAAAATTATATAAATTCAATCAGATAAATCGTACTCAATGGAGTTTGAAAAATGGTCAATAAAAATGTTTACTTATACGTATAGTAACGTTAGCGTTTAATACGTTGAATGGTTTTAGTTTACATCCTGATCCCCGGCATCAGATAATAATGTGGCCATGGAAGAGATGGTGTCAATTAAATGTATCTTTAGAGATTTTTCGTAGAATTCCGTAATATTACGGGAAAATTGTTTTTCCTTAATTTACGGGAATTTTTAACAGTGACACCCAAACACCTACGACATGGTTTCAGAATTGACATGGGTTTTCGTTATACAAAAGCCTGTGAAAAAAAAATCATTTCGGAGCAAAAACCAAACCATGTTTTAATTTTTAATATGTTCTTTCTGGGGTAAAATTGTTAGCAGATTATGAATGTAATCGAAACACCTATGTATCATAACACCATTTTGCTACAAAATATGGATTTGTGTGTGGCCGACATTCAAAATTAGCACTTTCGATCCAAAATTTTGCTTTGCACAAGCACATTTCTGATAAGGAGGGTCTGCAGTGAAGATTTGCCTGCCATGCAGTTAGTGCACAATTTAATAAGCTTCAAATTGATGCGATCTTGCGGGTCGGGTCATTTCAAGATAGGAATAATTCCAAAAAACAAAATTTTTACAAAAATGTGTCCCCTACCCATTGATTTTTCCCAATGCGTTAAAAAATATCGCCCGTTCAATAATTGGAACTTTATACTGAGGCAAAGAGAACACTAAAAAGAGCCTATAGGCTCGAATTACTCGATTAGCCAAAAGCAAATAACTACATAGTTATGGTATAACTTCTTTTCACCCTGTGCTAAATGTGGGGTTTTTTTTTTATCAATTTTATTAAATTCGGCGTTCTTGAACCCGCGAAAAAATCCGAAAAGGTTGGCATGTGAAAAAACTGCACGATTATGCCCAACGATAAAAAAAGTGTGTATTTTAGTATGGTTTAAATCAAGAGACATCGGTTGACCCAGGATTTTTTCTTTAATTGTTTCGTTCATCGGCCTATCGATGAAAAACAGTTTTGTTTATGCGAAGTTTGAAAGAAGGGGAAAATTATGGCGGGGGAAGTGGGAAGTGATAAAACCCTTGAGTGGCACTATATCAGAGATTGCTGAATCAGGAACAATTGGAAAAACAAAAATCATCAAAAAATCAAGTTTTGCAGGACCTTTTGAAGCAATTACAGGTATGACATAGCCAAATGATCTAAAACTGAAAGCCACCTATAATATTGGCATAATCGGATATTTTCGGCATTACTGTTCGGATGGAAATGACTCAAAACTCGTTAAATTGAAGATTCATATATTGAATTTGGGTACTGTATTTTTCTGCCGTATTTTTCATTTGAAAAAAAAATATGAGATCTTCGTTATTTATCCTTAACTTAAAAGCGTTCCTGAAAATAGGTTAACAAAAAATCAAAATTCTTTGTACCGAAGAAGGAAAGAACTTTTCTCAGCTTAATCCTTTCAAGATTTTTACCTATATAGTGGAGTCATATTTTACTCGATTTATGTAGTCAATTGACTTAACAGATTTACGAGCATGGGTAAAACATGGGTAAACCGGCACAAAAGCAAACCTCCGAGAACCTCTTCAGGTGGTGCACATTGTGTCCACTATTTATATTATGTCTAGGTCTTCATTCATCGCAATGTATAGCATTAATTTATAGAGTGCATAACATGATTATTATACATTCAGGTATACCCCTCAATTAATGACAAATGGCCCCTGCTTGTTCCGTGTATTCTGTTATTAAATGCTTGTTTGGAACGCATTTGATGCACTGCTTGTAGACGTGATAAATGTCGGGGTTGTCTCTGTAAATCCATCTGGACAAAGGAGTGAATAAACAGTGTTTGTAATTTGCCTATTGCTTATATATGTATAATAAAATAAGAGGACTGCACCACTAAGTTGAGTTTGCATTAGTTGTTTCCTAATTCCTTTAAATAGAAATTCCCAAATTTAAATTGGTTATTGGTTTACACGCAAACCGTATATCTTGAGAAACATCCTAGTTCAACTAGTTTATTTCCTCTGCGTGTTCCTTTTTCTCCGTTGATTTTGGAACAGCACTGCTTCTCCCAAAGTATTTCAAAGGTCTTAAAACAGAGGGTGATTTGAACCACTAATATAATGCATTGCAATGTGCCTATGCGCATATACAAAATCGCCTTTTGTTTTCGTTTTAGTTATTTCTGTAGCCAACAAATGTAGGGATCTTTGCAGTCTTATCTAGGGGTTCCAAAAAAATAAGTTCCCCCTAAAATCGAGGACATTTTGTTGCGACTCCACTTAGAAATGGATGTTAGGAATTTTTTTTAAAGTTTTAAAGAGAGGAAACATTTGGCTCTGCAACAAAAGTTGTTCTTTCAAAAACACTTTTGGCATCACCCCACACTCTATTTTCCAAAAATGATTGTCAGAAAAGTGGCACTTTACCGTATCAAAGGTCTTAAATGAAAAATTATGATCAATTTAAAACAACGATTTTCTTTTTTTTTTTTTTCATTTCTTTATATTCATTGCGGTCTGAAGAAAATAAGCTTAAAACATGAACGCATAGACAAACAAATAAACAGCAAACAAACAAACAAATAATGAGCTGAAATTGTGTAAGCAACACCAGTCGAAATGTGAAGCAGAGCGACACAAGGAGAAGGCTATACCCTGGCTCAACGTGGTGGAATTATCCAGCGAGCATGTCAACATTCATCACAGAAAATCGGCATATTGGTAAACAGCACGTGTAAACACTAGAATGATGTCAGCAGTGCAGATGGAGAAAATATATTAGTCTTCACCCCGGATGACAAACAATTAAGCTTATTTGTTTGAAACAGGCATTTCAAACATTAAATCTTTCGTTCATAAAAAGAGCAATTAGAAAAAAAATGACTTTATTGATACGATGAATGTAAAAGCTTACATCTCATTGTTTGTGTTCCTGCAATTTGTCTTGTTTGTTTATTGTACGTATGCGTCATGTTTGTGCTATTACTTCAGACCCGCATATGATATGGAAATGAAGTCGTGTGTTAGTAAAATAGGTAATGAATTTTTGACGTTATCACCTTGAACTACGGGTAATAAAGTGCCATTTTTCGACATTTTGGAAAAAAAGGAGTGTGCGTTGATGCAAAAGGCGTTTTGTGAAAAGCAACGACTTTTGTGGCAGAGCCAAGGTAATGTTTCCTCTCTTCAAAACGTTTTAAATTATCCAATCATGCAGTTCTAAGTGAAGTTATGACAAACGAAATGTCCTTGAATTTTGGGGGGAAGGGAGGAACGTAGTCTTGAATCCTGTATATGGAATCACTACATGTCAAGGAAAAATATGGACGACTGAAATTTCTCTTTGCACTTATAACATTCAAGTGTCTAGCCTCCAATATTGTCCCTCTAACCAAAACCGTGAAAGAATTCATTTCCTTCCTCAATGAAAAAAGCAGTACAATACCCCAATATGCATGCACCACTTTACGGTCTTCTGTCCACACATTTTTATACCGCCCAAAAGGACTGTACTAACTTAATATACAGACTAGCGTCTGATAATAATTAAAGTATGCACAGTACCATTCGCCCCAAATGGACTTTGTTGGCAAATCAGTTCTCTCCTTGGGCTGTTATCTCCGTTTCAGAAAATGAGATAGACAGTTTGATCCTGCAAATTTGATACAACCTTACCGTAATAAAATTTTGTAATATTGAGCGATTCCGGCGGGTATTAATGCACTACTGAAAACTTTCGACTACGAAACAGGGAACTGAACATGTTTGTTAATCTGTCAGTCACCGGCCCATGCAGTAAGCAGGTAAAAACCAAAAATAAGCTTAAATCAACTGTTTTCTTTCACAAAATACGGTAGAGACCAAATTTAATGCGAAAATATGCCTCAGAGTATCAACTCATAATTTTTCTCGTGCAGTACGGACTATTAGCTGCGATAAAATTAGCCGGATTAAGACGTCCGTCCCAAGTGTACGTGGGGATCCAGTTAACGTACATTTTTCCGGCCTATAATGACCAAATTTAAGCGCATGGCACATGTGCACAAACAATGAAATTTCTTCAATTGCTCTCAACTAATAGTCTAGGCCATTGGAAAGAAAAGATATATTTTTTTTTTTTTTTAAAATAACATACCCCAAAACAGATAGGGACATGATTAGAGGATAAAGAAATCAGGTATTTGTAGGCCATCTTTTAGTTTCCATAACTTAATCAACAAAGTGTATATTACATTGAATTTTTACTCGTCTCACTGGATATTAAAAAACCACAAAGTTATAGACCGATCAAACAGTGTGCATAGCGTGAGAAAAGGCATACGGCAGCGCGTGTTCTGGTTTAAAAGCCATTTTCGTCGGCTGCTGAATTTAACGTCGCCGCGACGTTAAATTATCAAATCGTTCATGTTACCCATAAGGAAGCTGATGTCTTAATCGGTTCGGGTGAGAGCTTTTGTATATTAAAGCCGAACAACCATGCAAAAAAAACGTTTTGAAACAATCTTGAGGGCGCACTATTTGCAAATGTGCCAGTGTCTCTTTAATAGTGGATCTCTTATATTCGAATTGAAAAGCAACATGAAGTTTAATTGACGGTTATAATACCAAAATTGCAGGGAAAGGTAATGTGTATCACGAAAACAATGCCAGCCAATTCGGCTAACAAGATCGTAAAAATCTGCAAATGGCATGCTTCCATTCATTTAATTGGCCTAGCTATGTGTTTAAAGCTTTGGTTGCATTTGTGAGATAGGTGTTCGTTCAAGCTTTATCTTTAACAATCTCTGTAATTACTCGCCAAATGTACAGGATTTCCAAGAATTGGACGGACCGATTATGAGTTTTCATCTTGGGCAACAACAAAAAAACCCAATCTGCAAAAGTTTAGCGCGATATTTAAGAACATCCGAAAGAAAATTAAAATACACAAGAAATCAAGCTATTCGCCAAACCGGGCGCTCCATGAGATCATTAATTATTATCCCAAAACACGTGCGACTTCACTCAAACTGATCATCCGAAAAAGTTGTAATTTTATCAATTCTTTTTTATGCCATTCAAACATTAATTTCGCTCCATAGTCAATCGGACGTATTAGATTTTATTGAAAATTGGTTGTAGCTGGTTGTAAATTTGAACATTTTGAGATAAGATTAGAAAAAAATATTAAAAATAACTTGAATTCCCGCTTGGATGTCGACATTTTCCCAAGAAAACCCGCAAGTTTAAAAATTCGGAAGAAGCTCTCACGTGTTCCTGTTTCTAATTAATTTTTTTCTTTTTTAGTATGGTCCTTAACCAAATAATGCAAAGATATTATGAAAAGGGTAAATATATACGAGATATGGAAAAAGTAATCGGGTATGTTTCTTTTCTGAATGATTGGCAGCTGAGCATTTTAGTTCTATAATTTCCACCTATATATAACCAAAAAAAAATCTGGATAGCTCAGGGTTAAAGAGACATGAGGGACATTCCCAGAGCAGAAGCCCCCCTCAATTTTTTTGCGACCGCGGCAATATATCACGACACGATGCATAAGACATTCACGTCAAGTACCAAATGACAACAATTTAATGACAGAAAATACATAAGCACTTATGATTTATAAAACTTGGTCAGAAAAAAAGCCGGTCGGTAGTAAGAGGAGTTTTATAGAAAAAAGGGGATAGCATGACTACACAAATTACAGAATTGTAATGGTGAAATTAATCCAGATTAATTTTTTAGCACGTCGAGTGATAGTGGGCTCGCAGTAGCCCGCCGGGGGTGGGGCTATTACCAGGGGCCCGTTCACAAGATTTACGATCGATTGTAATCAAACGTACTCGATCACGCGTAAGTTGAACTCACAATCGAGTTTCAAAAATTACGCTTATCGAGTGGAACGCTCGATAAATCAAAACTTACAATGATCGTAAAACTTTGTGAAACGGGCCCTAGGTCTGTAATAAAATCAAAATTCAGACATTCGGACGCTTTTCACACACACGAACTTTTAAACTCGACGCCCGTCCTTGTTGGCTGTAAAATAGCTTAAAATAATCTAATTGTATTCATCACAGAAGAATACAATAAACAAGCATTACAAAAACTAATAGCCAATAACGATATAATATAAAAAAAATAAAGTATGCTATAAAAATATATTAGCACTATAAGTGACAACTGTAGTATACACACTAAGTTTGAAAATATTCACTCAAGAGTCATCAATATATAAAAAATAGGGTGAAGATTCACTTGGTCAAAATAAAATACGTCAACGATTCATACGGGTCAAATAAGAGGAGTTCCCACGGGAGTCGATCGCGTGCCGTATTCAAGCGCCCTGATCGTTCGTCACTAGTAGTCATGTTTTCAAGGAAGATTCGGTAGTAAGCTGTCGAGAGTACCGGTTAACAGTTAACGGCTGCGGCCTGTCTGTATTGTGTACGGTAACACGCTGTAATAGCATGATGATAAACACAAAGAAATTTGGTGTCGGTGAATTAGAAGGGTATGAATGCACAAGCAGTGTCCGTGTTCAGTGACCTCGTAAAATTGGTGCTCGTGATTTCGATGACTCCTCGGAGCGTGTAAAAAAGTGCTTAGCAGTTGTGGGTGTATGTATCGATCGCGGTTGGGTGGCCCAAACCACATTAAATAGCGTCTGAATTCGGACTGAATTCGCGCCTGGGGTGGGAGAGAACAAAAGGTTAAGAGCCCATTCATTTCAGCGATAAACATTCAGACGACTTGCCGAAGTTCAGACGTTTTGGAGTTATAGTGTAAAAAAAAAAAATAAAAAAAATTGTGATCAAAGTTGTATTTCATGGGACGGTAGCCAAAAAGTTATTATGTTTGGAATAGAGCTCAGAGTGGTCTAGTTTGAATTTGTATGTTACAAGTACCAGTATGACTTTGGCTGCGATTCTCGTTAATTTCTTTTACAACAGGAACCTATGTTGGGCTCCAGGTTGCAAAATTGGTCCAGTCAGATTTGAGTCAAATGGGTGTAGATTTTTGGAAACAAGCAATGCCTGTTGGGTTAAAGGTGGGTAGGAAAAACAACTGAAGCGGGAGTGCTAGTGATGATTGCAAGTGAGTATTATGGTCATCCACGGTCTTGTTCCCCAACTTACCTTAAGATGTCATGCACTTCTAAAAATTGATCATTAGAGGAATTGTGGAATGCGTAAGCAATTAATTAGGGGTGTGCCAATAGTTCAAGTAAACCGCTTTGGCCATATTTGATATATGAGGAATAATGAAATATTCATGTTCTTACCTTGGAAAGAGGAGGAAGCAATTGGAGGAGGAGAGTAGGAGGGGGAGTTGGGTTGAGGAGGGGGATGCGTTGAATCGGGCGAAGTGGAAGGAGGAGTTAAGGGCGATTGCTACGAATGTGAATTGAATCCGGGCCCACCCACGGTTGAGGGACAAAAACCGGATTTTAAACTTTGGTTTACTACACTACTACTACTAATACATATGTGTCAGAACAGTAATTTCCTTTTCCATTGAGTTTGTACACAAGTGCCTCCACCGCCCACGCCACCAGATTTACATTCGTTAATATTGTTAATTTTTTGCTAATTAAACAAATGTTAATGCTCAAATTGCAATACAAATTTAGAAAGTAGACTAATAAAGCTTTGAAATGAGCCCTAACTTGAAACAATTGAACACTCATGCTCTTGACAGCAGCTTGTAAACATAGAAGACGAGGATAAAATGTAACTCCAACCAATATAGGGTGGTCCCACCATACGACACATGACCACAGGTGTTTAAGCCTCATATATATGAAATAGATGTCATTCAACCACGGTGTAACAAATTAATGTATGCCCCATATCTATAGTTGGCACAAAAAAGTATCTCGGCATTTTTTTAGATCAGTATGTGCCAAGTCTGATTAATTTTGGGGGGGGGAAAGTTTCGTATACATTTAACATGTGTTGTAAAAAAGCGTGCAAAAATGGCATGAGAAGAATGCCCGAACAGATGCAAAAACCCCAAACTAAAAGTTGCACTTATGCAATGTTTTGCTGCTAACTTTGTTTCAAATTAATTATACCAACATTTTATTAAAGGCCCTAGCAGTGATTTGCTAATCGAAAATCGAAAAAATCAAAATCAGATTTTTGATTGTATGTAAACAAGTATAGGTGTCCTAACATACCCTGCAATGATTAGACCAGAAGCAACATAATAGAACAAAATTGCGAAATTTTGTTATTGTGTCCGTCGACAACTTAATACAACACGTAATGGAATGGAGATTTGTATCTTTGAAACTGCCGTTTTGGTTCTCGTCATGATGCTGAACTTTTGTTCGGCAGAGACTAGTAATCACTTTTCTGTCGGTCTGTCTGTCGGTCTGTCTGTCCGTCTGTTCTAATATTGTCTGTCTGTCTGTCTGTCTGTACGATCTGTCGATCTGTCTGTTGTCATGCATGTCTGTCTCCGCCGTCAGGGTCACGTGCTTGTTCAAAATCTACATAAACAGCGTTTGTGTGTTTACACAAGCCACAGAATAACAAAAATCATAATGTTTGTGTTTGAGGTCAAACTGTATTGATCATGGTGACAATAATCATGCTTAAAAAAAATCTGGCGATATTCACCGAAATGGCTTTTTTGATCTCAGTCGGAATTTTGATACGAATGTATAGAAATAAAAGCTTCATAAAAAGTACTGCCTTGTCTTTATACTGAATTTCAGCCAACCACGTCAGGTTATGTTTTGTAGATCCATGCCAGTTAACAAAAATACAAAAGTATGATTTTGATGATTTTTTCAGTGTTTCGGATCCGAATCACGGCTAATCCTTAATCATGCTTGCGACCAATAAGATCAGGAAAGGTTCTGCAAGTAATTTATTGCAAGATTTTATGGGTCTGTCTTAGGAACTATGTAAAATTTTGCGCACTTCGAGAAACGGGGAATTCTGAACATGTGACATCATAGTCACATTATCTATATTCTTTAAAAACTTTAAAATAATTTATAGCATTACACCAGAAGCCTGGATCTTACTGTTTTGGTTTTCATTTCTTTCCCTCATGACCACACCCTTAGGCTGTATCGGCTGTAGATACCTTACTTGTCCCTCTGTTTGAGGGAGTAATACACTGAAGAACGGCAGCTCAGATCTCAGTCATTTCTATAGCAGTAACTACCATGTTAGAAACCTGGATGGCCCATGTGCTCAAGGAAAAGCCAAATTCGGTACGTCAGAGGGAATAAGTAAACTGACAAAAGTATGACATACAAATTTCCAGAATGCTGAGTACACATTTTCAGTTTGGTTAGAAATTGGCATGGAGCTAGATAAAAAAGAGTACAAGGTATGTTTTGGTAGAGTTGATGTACTTGTTTTCAAATTAATTGTGACATTCAAATGTATATACAACCAGGAGCATGCTGTTCAATCATTGTGATGTCTTTTTTGGTTGGTTTTGGCAATGGTTGCCGACTCCCATTCTAAAAGTGATCCTTAATCTTTGACAGCTAACTCTATCACAATCACGTCTTTGCATGGAATCAAATATTATGTCTAAACACACAAATTTCCCCAAATGGTTTAAGCACAGTTACTATCAGAATATATTTAATTGAGATCAAAGGTACATTTTTTTTAAAATCAATCTCTACTTCAAAGCCCAACTTTGAGATCTCTTGATATTCACTCTATCTCCGGGATTTTATAGCAATTGAACAACAACACAAGCCACAATTCACCCCAGTAATTTGTTGACAGATTATCATGGCTTCTAGCTTTTGCACTATCATGGTGCTCATCAACTTGAACAAGACTCGCTATTGCGCCTTGTATCTCAAGTGATTGCTAGCGGGCTAAGCAATAGAGACGAGACCCGACAAATTATCCTCTCACTTGAATTCTTCCGTCACTTTGCATGGTGCAATTTCTGCTGCTCAAGTCAGGCAACCAAGGAACCGTGGCTTCTTAGGAGTACGTACACCTTCTAAGGAAGAATGTAGGTAAGTCTGTAAGATTGAGGGATCCATCAGGACAATAGCATGACACGTACTCGCGCAATTCACATCAGGATAGAGTTGGTTAAGACTCTAACCAAAACATTTTAAGGTGTCAATCCCTGTTCATTTAGTGACCTTGTCTTCGCGTTAGGATGAATTGGTTATAGCTTGAACAGTTTAAAGGGTCATCCTTGTTCTTTAGGACGCTTTTCTTCTGCATTAGGATCAGTTGGTTATAGACTTGAACATTTGAAAGTTGTCATCCGTGTTCATTTAGTGACCTTTCTTCTGCATTAGATAGAGTTGGTTATAAGACTTGCACATTTGAAAGGGTCATCCGTGGTCATATTAGTGACCTTTCCTCTGCATTAGGATGAGTTGGTTATAGACTTAACATTTGAAGGGGTGTCATCCGTGGTCATTTAGTGACCTTTCTCCTGCATTAGGAAGAACATTTTGTAGGTGTCATCCGTGTTCATTTATAATAGTGACCTTTCTCCTTCATTAGGATAGAGTTGGTTATAGACTTGAACATTTGAAAGTTCAATCCTGACCTCTTCGGCATTAGGATAGAGGTTGTTTGACTGACATTTTGTCGGGGTTGGCATCCTGTCTCATTTAGTGACCTCCTGCATTAGGATAGAGTTTTGAGGTTATAGACTTACATTTTAAAGTGTCATCCATGTTCATTTAGGGTGACCTTTTCTCCTCATTAGGATAGAACATTTTGTAGGTGTCATCTTGTTCATTTTTTAGTGACCTTTCTCTTCTGCATTAGGATAGAGTTGGTTATAGACTTGAACATTTTAAAGGAGTCATCTGTGTTCATTTAGTAAGTGACCTTTCTTCATCTTTGTCATGCAATTAATGCAGTTTTTGCCCTGTCAACGGATTAAAGGGGCAAAAATATGAGCAAGGTGTATTACTATAGTAATCCCTAAGTTTTAAATCCGGTTTGCCCCCGTAAACGGTGGTGGCCGGATTCACCTCCAAGGCAGCAACCGCCCATAGTTTGGCAGTGGTGTTTGTAACCCACCCTTTTTAATTTTAACCCACTCTTTTTTAATGAAAACACCCTTTAATATGAAAAGTACTAACCCACCCTTTTTATACTTCATTGAATTCTATAAGCGCCACACCATTTTTTCTTGTTTACCTATGTTTGGTAACGTAACAAGTAGGATAATTTTCATTTTTGTTTACAAGTCCACTTGCCCAGTGCCCACAAATGCTTTGTATTTAAGGGGAACCTTGTTGATGTTATACAAACTTTATTCAAATTGGGATGCCTCATGTCAATGATGGCACAGATATAGGCCTAATTTTTGCATTTTATATATAGCAAACCCACCCTTTTTATTTCTGACCCACCCACTTTTTTACAAGACCACTCTTATAGCAATAAAATACATTATCCCACTCTTTTACCACTTTTTAGAATTTTTGAAACCCACCCTTCAAATCGTGGTTACAACAGTGCCGCCCTTAACTCCGTCCTCCACTCAACACCGATTCCAATGCATCCTCGCATCCTCAACCAACCCTCCTACTCCTCCTCCCCTTCTTTCATGTCTTCTTTGGACGTCCCCTCCTCCTCCTCAAATCAGCCTCCCGAACTCAAAGGCCCTTCCTAAGGCATGCTCGTCATCCTTCCTCCTCACACATGCCAATCGCCTCCAACCCAACATCTGCATCAGTCTTCTTTCATCCTATACATCAACTTCACCCACACATCGCTCTTATCATTGCCTCTCTCTGTCCTCCTCAGAATCCCCATCTCATTTTCGCTCAGACCCACGTCTTGCTCCCATACAACATCACTGATCTCACCAACTCCTATACACCATTCCTCCTTTCATTGTCAAAGGAGTGTATTTTGAAATGTATAAAACCATTTTTGGAGTAACCTGAGATCTCTGTGGATGAATATAATCATCCTCTCTCTCCAACATTTCTATTTTACTTGTTATCCAGCTTCAGAATATAGTTCCGCACGCTTTTCCTAGCGTAGACTCACCCCGGGGTAGCATAAGTGACATGAGTGATTCATTAGGAGCCCAGCATCTCTCCTCCCGGTGCCCCCGTCGTGGGCAGCGCAGGAATAGCCCTAACCCAGCTGGTTCTGGCGGGTCTCCACAATAATGCTCCCGATGGCAGCGAGATGGGCGAGAAATTGTATTTGATGAGGAACTTCCGCTACCAAACAGAAGGAGTGGTTAAGCTTAAGAGTACATGGAAACAACATGGCAAATTGCCATTTGGTACTTGCTTTCAACTCCACAGGATCCCTATTCCTACGCCATAAGGCAAATTCCTATCAGAAGTTAACTACTTGAATTAAAGAGAAGTAAGGAACCATCCATATTCTTTTTTTTACAATTGATACCTCAATGAAAGGAGGACCCAACTCCATACCACCGTCTTACATTGACAATCGACGTCCAATACCATTGTTTTGACAATGAGAATACTTTTTTATTACTGATGCAGGAGTAGAGTTGGACGGGGCCGTTTCCCCAGTTTTCAATTTGAACATTAAAATGCATCTCAAAAACGCCAGTGATTTGTTATAAATTAATTCATTCTAGAAGAAATAATTGCTTAACAGGGGAGTTATATGATTTTTTGTATGGGCATACATTTTTCAGTGGCCAAAGTTTTCGTAATTTTGCAGAATTAACAAATGTTACATCCCTCAAATAACGATATCCATTGCGTTTTAGGAATCATCCCTTGATGTTTGGGTTGGCTTCGAGTTAAATTATTAATTATCAAATGTTAAAATTAATGAGTTTATTTTTTTATTTCTAAAGAGAAAATAGCTAAGATTTAATCAGGAAATTCTAAAATACACGCTCTTGTGCATCCAGTTAACAACATTTACATTACTGGAACTTAGCAACAAAACTACTACAAACTCTAGGTGAAACAAAGTATAGATAGCTGTATCCTTCAACCAGTGCATACGGCCCCCAAAAGAATGCAGCATGTCTAATACCCCATAAGTTACAAAAACATTGTATATGCACAAAACATCAAAACATATCAATAGTCCGGTTTTGTTCTGCAATTTTGACTAGATTCCTTGCTCATTGTGATCACTATATCACACCACAATGTGGATTTTACGAAAATGTGGGGGGGGGGTCACAATTTTCAAAGTTGCAACTGTAGACATTACTTACAGAGGTTACAATATACACAACCATGCATCAGGCCACTGGGCATGCATTAAGTGACACCACTTCACAGGAGAATGCGGTCCTTCATTCACTGAATGGAAATCAATTATGGCTATACCTTTTATCCAACTTTAACACGGAGAGACTTTTCTTATAATTGTTTATTGTGTTGGCAATATTGATGGCAATGGGGGTCAAGAAGGGTATCAAAAATTTACTGAAGAACACAAACTATTGATATACTTTTCATGTTTTCGTGCAAGACCAATAGTTTGTAACCTATAGGGGTATTTAGACTGCTGCGTTACTTTCTTTTTGGGGGGTCTTTATTTTGAACTATCATTTTCAAATGTCATTCAATCCACATTGTGACAGACCCTTGTCAGAAAGAAGTTGCTAGAGGTAAGAAGTTAGTGTATGCATTTTTTAACTGACTGAAATATTATATGCCTGACAGAAAGAATCTGATCCATTCCATGAAACTCAACTCGTAATATATGTGCTTTAAATACTATATCGTTGAGACGAATTAATCCAAGCACTCTGCAAAATGTAAGTTATGTAGGACATATGAATGCATTTAACACAACCGTTTATTATGAGATTTTGTCTTATCCATTCAACACATGAGAGGTTGGAATCATCAAAGGGTATATGATAATGTTGTTCTTTATATTTTGTACCATTGTATTCTTTTATTGAGGGCTTTTCAATCCAAACTAAGAGCAAAACCTATTTGGAAAATAAAACTGACGATGGTGTTTAAAGTTTGTATGCAATGAAGCGTAGCATTCAACAATGCTGATGAAAACTAAGAGTTGACCCACACTTCTGCAAACTTATTTTCCAAATAATGTTATACAAATCGTAGGCTGGGCAATATGAACGCACCCGTGGATTGAGGTATATAACTTTTGCCAGAGACTCAAGAGCTGACATAGTATAACCCTAAAACAATTCTCCCTACCCTTCGCCTAAAATCAATCAGAACAGTAATTAATAGCAGGTAAAAATAACGTTTTTGCTTAAATTCAGGTAATTTCTTCATTTTTACAATGAAGTTAACACAGGGTTTTAATTTATATTACTTTGGTCTGATACAAACATAACATACATTCATAATCTGTTTTAGTTTGATGTGTCTGGTATTTCTGAGTTAAGTAACTTTAAAAAGAGTTATTCTTAAGCCGCCTGTGAAAAATTTAGGCAATTTGATTGGGTTCCTGTCTGGTCTAATTCAAGAATTTTCGACGGGTAGTATGCTTTTGTATCTGATATTTAAAGTAATATGTGTTCACATCTTACCACATTTTTAATATTTGGTATGCAATGTTCAATGGTGAATATGTTTTCACTGAGTTGAAAGGAATTGGATTCAACAACTATCCTAAATTCTTTTTGAGAATGAGAACAAAGGTGTATAGCGTCCATATCATCTCTCTCAACCACTGATCTCTACACATGATAGCGGGTCTGGGTTGCCGATTGAAACATCAGGACGGTGCGTTTTGACCTATCCAATATGTGGGAAACATGCATACCCACCTTAAAAGTAACAATAGAAAATCTGTGGGGAATATGTGCTACAGCAGTGTGTATGCATTGTTTCGCCTCCCGCCATATTGTATAGGTCACAAGCCACTGTCCTGTAATTTACACTCGGCGACCCAATTTACTGTGCGTCCCAGCCCGCTCCTCCATGTGCAGAGGTCGTGCTTCTCAACAAGTTGTATTGATGGAGGTCATTGTAAATTCCATTTTAAAATAAATGTGCATGTAATTACAATTCACTTAGATAGACTGCCATGGTCTATAACAACACCTTTAGTCCGGTAATTAAGGGTAGGTGATCCAATCAAACAATCTGTCCGCCCCCCACAGAATTGAGATTTTGGTATCAAAGAAAGTTAATATCTTTCTTAATCACAACCCAGTGAAAATTAAGGTCTTAGAAATGTTTTTCCTTTGATTTAATGAACAAAACGTCCTCAATATGGTCAACCCCATTAACTTACACCCTGTCCAGTCCTATGGGCCAATAGGGACCATTGTACTTAAACTATAAATCAAGAGCTTGAACTAACTCAAAGGGGGATGGCCTTATTTAAGTATATCAAGTTTTCCATCTTGATAGAATGGCCTTCACCAAAAAAATCCGTTTTTGCTGTGAGAGGACAAACTTGATTTTAAAAAGCCCGATAGAGTGCTGTGTATTGGTTGACAAATGGTGCACATTATTGCTCATAATTCAAACCAACCAAACGTCCTTTAGCCCTAAGATTTTCCCCGGTTATTGTGTGAAAAATAGAGTAGGTTTCTCAGACCAACCAAAATTTGTCCACTTCCGGTAAACTGGGATCTGGGGACAAGGAATTGGGCGATTGGGCCATGGACCTTGAATTCAAAATTTATAATCGGTTGTTGTTTGATGGAAAGCTTCCACATGAGGGAGGAAAACACATTGGAAAATTGGACCCTGATCGTTTCACCCAAACCTTTAATGGAACATGATAACTCAAGTGTTTGTTTTAACACATACAACAATGGTCAGCAAATCTGATTGTCGTAAGAGGATTTGCCCTTTAATGCTGTATAATCAATTTCGATTCAAATGGTGTGTCTAATGTAACATGAATATCTGTACAGAATAAAATGCATCCTGGAATCATTTTGGCTTGCAGATTTCAATGGTGCGCATATACAAAAGAAATACAGTGATGCCAGGTTTGCACCTATAATTGTGATATTAGTATAGTGGCCTATAGAGGGTCCTATTTGGGTCATAGTTTTCCGATCACTCACTTCGAACACCGGCTAGAATGATGACTTTTATGATGCTTATCCCATTTTCGAAGACAATTTTTTAAAAGTGCGAAAACCAGGGTGCCCCAACGAAAAATCCAAAATGGCCGCCAAATTGGCCAAAAATCATTTTTTTTACCATAACTTGGTAAGCTTTTGTTTAATCACCTTCATTTTTGTGGCAATACCCATGTTTTGGCCTGCAAGGAATCATTCTATGCAACTCCCATCTCACCACGACTTTTCGTTTTCTCGATATTGCAGTTTTAGCTTAAAATTGGACTACGAGAGCGCTTTCCCAAAAAGTACACATCATATCAAAAGTTTTAAATTTTAACTGGTGGGCCATCATCGAAATTGTTGATTCTTCATTTCCTGAAGATTACAGCTGTGTAACACTTATCATTTACCCGTGGCATCAATTTAAAATTTGATGAAAACACTCTCATTGGAATACACGGGGGTCAACAAACTTTCTTACGTGTGGGTTTCAATGGAGGGCATTTTAATGACATTAAAAAGCCTACAGTTTCAAAACCGCAAACACCACGTAAGTCAAATTTTCAGCAAGTGTTCATAATAAAACTCAACTTTTTTAAGTTAAAATCACCATTTTCAATGGGATGCACGTTTTATGGGAAAGCGCCCTCAGAGCTCAATTTTAAGCAAAAATGGCATTTTCAAGAAAACAAAAGGCTATGGTGAGGTGAAAGTTGCATAGAATGATTCCTAATACCTCAAAACATGGGTATTGCCACCAAAATTAAGCAAGTTGAACAAAAAAATAATTGAGTTATGGTCAAAAATCAATTTTTTGCCAATTTGGCGGCCATTTTGGATTTTTCGATGGGGCACCCTGGTTTTCGCGCTTTTTTTCATTTTTTTTCTTCGAAAGTGGGATCAGGGTGATTAAAGTCATCAAATGAGCCTGTGTTTGAAGTGATCTGAAACATTGACCTTCTATAGCCCACCTCTAATATTAGTGCAACACAATGTTTATCATGCAGTGTTCTTTACGTATTTCATATAACTACAATATTATAGGGAAATATAAAAAAGGTCATGTTTTTGCATAAATGTAGTATTTATTCATGACTGAAAATTTGTAAATGATGTAAAATTGTGGAGGCCAGTGCTAACATAGGTCCTTTCATATAATTCAGATTTTCTTACTGCAACTTGACCATATTTGGCCAAGAACAAAGTTCAAAAGCACTACCATTCACAGAGCCAATGTTTTTAATATGGCTTGTGTAAACTCAAACACTGTTATGTCACACATTCTAAGTGGTGTGTCCACCAGTTACAATTACCAGACAGAGTGAACTTACACAGGGAACTTACAAAGGACCTGACACAGTGAACTGACACGAACTGAACAATGGGCTGACACAGGAACTGACACAGGAACTCAGTTGCAGCTGACAAGTGAGTCGGGATGACACCATGTGAAGACTGACAGTGAACTGACACAGTGAACTGACAGTGAGCTGACACAGTGAACTGACACAGTGAGCAGACTCAGTGAGCAGACTCAGTGAGCTGACAAAGTGAACCGACAGTGAGCTGACACAGTGAGCTGACAGTGAACTGACACAGTGAACTGACACAGTGAACTGACAGACTGGCCTATGCATGTGGATATGTCCTTCATGTAAGTAGACACATAGTTTGTTTTGAGTAAATGCTTCCATTGAGAGATAATGAAGCTGTTTAATCTCTTTCACAAGACATCATTACCCGGATTGTATACAAGATGGAGATTTGGTTGCAAATTATTGGAATGGCATTTGTGTTAGATACAGAGTTAGCCCTGGATAAAGAATTTGTTGAGAGATTTTGCAGCTTACAACATAAAACTACATAAAGCTGTATAATCTGTTGGCGTTAGTCTTTCAACAAGACTAATTTTACAACCTGTTTACATGAAGGATATGTTCAAATTTGAGAGGAATGCTGTTTGTGGACAGCATTTTACGTCCATACCCAATGTTTAGAAGTCAGATTTCTGTGCGTGTTAATATTTTCTTAATACATGCATGTTCAATTTATGCAGCATGGTATTTTTTATAGAACATAATATTATTACACCTCTTCATATCTGATGTTGCCCTTGAATCACTCTTGATTCATGAAAAATATGGCAAAAATGCTTGGATTAAAAAAAATAGAAATGCTAGGTGGATAAGAACTGGATCTAATCCCATAGTGCACACTATCTGGGGATCTCACAGATACTTTCAAGGGAGGCAATTTTATTGGAATGTCCTAAAAATGTTGTGTTTCTACCTTAAAAGTTGTTTCATGGATTGAAACTAAACTTGATTAAAGTTTACCTGATAATCAACTATTGCCTTTTCTTTTTAATGAACTTCTTGTTTTAGCCAATGTACTTGATGAGGCAGAGTGGCATTTCCAAACTAGCTACACAAAATAAATCACAAATTGGCCACTTGTAGCCTGTGGACATTTTAGCATGCAATATTTTTCCACTCTTGTATTTCTAATTTTTATATTCCAAAAAGTTAGTGTTAAATTTTCCTGGAATTGCGTGAAGAGGTGACAACTCAAGGTTAAGTTGAGGGTTTAAGCTTAAAAATGAAGGCTAAACAAATTATGTGAACTGGGCTTCACACAATTTATACACCCTACTTGTTTGTATTCCGTCCCATATCGTCGTATAGTATTAAACCCATTATGTGCTTTAGGAAATACAACTACCTGTTTTGGTAGTGCAAAAAACTGGTAAAAGTTTTGTCTTAAGCTTACAACATGTTCAGTCTAGTCATGGTTATTGCAAGATATGATCTGAATTACAATGCTGATGATGCTTCTAGAATCCGGCTCTCATCTCTACTGAGACACCTATGTAGTTCTGTAATCAAGTCAGACCTTTGTGACCGAGCAAATATCCAAGAAAAATAAGCCATGAAATATTATACAACTATGAAATCTATGCAATTGGCTATCACGCTCTTAAAAAAATCACTATGAAATCATATTTACTCAAGCAATCCATATGAGACTTAATCCATATGAAACTTGGATCACATGAAGAATACTTAGTCCATATGAAACTTGGATCACATGAAGAATACTTAATCCACATGAAACTTGGATCACATGAAGAATACTTAGTCCATATGAAACTTGGATCACATGAAGAATACTTAATCCACATGAAACTTGGATCACATGAAGAATACTTAATCCACATGAAACTTGGATCACATGAAGAATACTTAATCCACATGAAACTTGGGTCACATGAAGAATTAATGTACTTCATTGCACTTCTTTTCCAGGTTTCAAGTTCAGCTAAAACCTTTAACTCGCACTTGTCAAAACTTGTGCCTTTTGTTTCAGAGGTAACGATTAATAGTTCGTGATCAATCGGTGCACTTAAAGATGAGACATTAAGTGAAATTTCTTGGAGTACTTTTTAGCATTTGTTTGTCCCAGTTCGCTTAACTGTATCAACAATTGTAAGGTGCAAAATTAACCATTACATTGAGGGATTTGGTGCTTTGATAGGTTATGTTGCAGCTAGATATATGACCATGGTTAGACTGACAGTATGGTTAAAAGTGCAACGAGAGATTTTGAGGCCGCCTAAATATTGTGTCATAATAGTAATTTCATATAGATTAGACACTCAATAGATTTCTTACATTCTATTGGCTACAGAAATGTCTTAAAAGAGACAAAAAAGCTGATTCTGATTTCCTTATATTTCAATATAAAACATAGGTCGAATTTCATATTTGCTCCTATACGAAATTAGAAATTTCACAATTTTTGTACCAAAGAACCATTCCTCAGCTTAATCCTTTCAGATGGGAATATTTTGGATGGACAGCTTTACTTCAGGGCAAAAATCAGTACTTTTGATTTTTTAGGGACACCTGATATGTGAAATCTCTCGTAGCACCTTTAAATAACAGGTGTTGCTGAATATCTAGGTATACTACGTCATAAAATAGATGAATATTTTTATTTACTTATGCACTTAAGCCAATCCTTCCTATATTTTAGTGTCTTTAATCGTACATGAGCCTTTGTAAAACTAAACGCGTTGTGAACACTGCCAACTATGTGTCTGGTATCAGCTCAAAAATAGTTTTTGATTTGTGATGTATGCATAATTTATACAAAATATACTTGATAAGCAAATGTCAATTGTACACCCAGTTTGTGCTTTCTGTGAGCTGAGAAACTATGGAACTAAAGTACATTTTTTTTGAAAGATAATGGCAGTATTTTTCAACTTTTTGTTTGTTGTTGTGGTTAATAGTTTCACAATTTTTAAAATGTTATATATTTCATGTTATACACAATAGATAAATACATATATGTTAGCAAAGATGCACATTTTTTAAGCTAATGGGATGATGTATGTACCATCCCCTAGCATAAACTGTTTTTAGAATTCTATTTTTATGTCTTGTTAATTGCTCGTTATCTATGCATTGATGTCAAATATAGTCAATCTCGTGTTAAAATGAAAAAAGGTCAAAAGGACCTTGTCCTATGGCCGTCATTCCATACATACTGTCAAAATGCTATTCCATCTGAAAGCAAATTAACTCAACATACCATGTACCTTGATGTGATACATGACCCCATTCATGGACAATGGTATTCAATACATTCTATTTAAATTAAAGTTATCTGATAAAAGATTAAGAAACTAACGGTGTACCGTTAAATTCGCAGTTACATTGGTACCTATATACGATGATAAATTATATTTAAGTTTATATTACAACTAAGAGTAGACACTGAACAGTTATTAAAGATCCAGGCTGCAAATGTGCTGTATTATATGTTGTCGAAGTCAAAATGCTCAGTACATGATAAAATCGTACTTATTTTACCACAAAAACTGTTACAAAGCTATTCAACCTATATGTGTTAGACTCATTGCCTGAGGAGGAAATATGTAGGTGAGACAGTTAAGGTTTAGTAACACCTTTCATCGAAGGCATGATATGAGATTAATATAACAATGTGTACACTTCTTGTATACAGAACCATTTGCATCATACCATGCTAGTGCATACTTGGTATTATTTTTGGTTCACTTTTAAATGCTTGGAGAAAGTTCGATACTACCCAAAAAAGCTCCAATACTCAGTGATGCCTGTAGATGGCAGCTGATGGTGAAACTTGTTTATACTGTGAAAACCAATCATTTTGTTATATGTCGCAAAAAAACATTACCTTTTCATACCAGACCAAGTGTATACACTTGTGCATACACCCCCGTGTACACACAAAGGCAGCCAACAAAAGTGATACCTTTAGGATTATTACTTGAGTAAATGTATGTGTAAAGCATTTTTGTTCACAAAAACATTCCACATTGATGTACAAGTGCACATCTCATGTATGACTTCAAAGGGGTTTTCTGTGTGCATTCCACTTGTTGCATTGTCAATTTTGACATCTAAAAAGCTATACTTGATCGGACCTATTATAACACACGACAGAAAATAGCAAAACACATGAGATTGTCCCAGTTCAATTATATTAAAAGCAATTTGTATTCAGAAAGCTGAAAGCACTTGTATTGAAATACTGGTTGACTTTATAGAAATGTACTCATTTCAGTAAGTAACATGCCAATATTAGTAAGCCACTGTATGTCCTATATCCTAAACCTTCAAATTATTTGTGGCTCACCAAAGTTGTTAAAAGAATATGAGGTTAATATCTGCACAAGCAGTGACTAACCTTTGAAGCTGTATCTCTTGTTTGCAGAAAATGTGTGATCCCACTGAACTATTGGTTTATTATGACAGGCCATGTGTAGCAAAATTAAAACACACTCAGTGCTTGGTAAATGTGCCACATACTCAACTTCCTTCCACTAAGTATTTATCACAGGGTTTTAACAAGGAAATTGGGGGGGTGGGGTGGCGGTTGGCAGGCATGGTGCACCTTAGCTTTCCACTTTATCCGAATATCCTTGCATGTATGCCCAGCAACTAATTCTCCGCACCATTCTTCGATGGTAATACACATTTGTTTCTGTTCTATGAAGTCAACCAATACTGTTAATGTACTTATAATTACCAAATCCCAAAGCTGTATGTAAAGTAAACCATCCAAATGGAATTCTTAAATCACCATGCAAGGCATTGAAGATATTAAAGTATGTAATACTCAACCTAGTCAATAAGTCATTCAGTAACATTGTAATCAACAGTCAGCAATACTTATTATAGAGTTACATTAAATGTATCCCTGAGACGATAATAGTCATTGTACATTTGCACTGGATTTTTATTTTGTCTCTAGTTAAAATTAAATAAGGGCAGAATTAAAAGATCATCAGACCTTATCATGTTTTTCAGTTACAAAATGTGGATGTCAACTTTATCGGAATGAAGAAACCTTCAACAATGTTAGGAAAAATTAAAAATGAGATTATTATAAATGAGGTGACCTGTGACATCAACAAACAAAGAACAAAGCACTGTTAGACAGTATGTGTGCGCACCTGCAGGGCTTGTGCATTGAAAATTGGTGCTCAATCAGTATGATACGGGTACCGTATAATCTTTGCACCTCTATATCAGTTGACCAGGTGCTAACTTGTGTTCGTAAACATTGATGTCGCATTGTCTAAGGTTGTCCTATAGAGGGCATAGAGGGCACCATAGTGAAAACGTTGACAGATCATCGTTTTAAGTTACTTCCATCAGATCACCTCTATGTACCTTGACACTATCGTCGGTGAATTATCTCCCCAAAAGAAAAACAAAATCTGCTTGCAGTGGTGGATCCAGGTCAGATCAGGCACCCAAACACTGCCAAAGTAGAGTTAAAAACTGTGGCCCGTATTCCAAAAACTTGTTTAACTAAACGCGATTTTAAAATTACGCTGAAGCAAAACGGGTTTAAATTTTTTTAACCACTTGTTTACCTAAACTGAAG
>JAMKCH010036339.1:0-17082 GCA_023653785.1 Ophioderma brevispina
TTGTGCTTAATGTATGAGTTCTTCTTTCTTGGCTGTTGTTTAAAGTGTCCTGGTACTTCAAATGTGCTTACTGTGAAAGCATTTTTGCGTCCCTAACAAGTTGTCCATGCATCTTTTGTCAATATCAGGGTTGGGCCCGTCCAGTAGGCTTAGGACCAACCCTCATGCATTTGTATAGACCAATGTTGACTGAGAAGGCACAGACTTTAAATCAGGTCTTAAAAAAAAAAAAAAGAAAAAAAAAAAAAAAAAAAAAAAACCCTGGTGCTACGTTGTGACTATTCACTTGTCATTAGCTAAATAGTAAGCTGGGATTCGCCAGGTCTCCGCACCCTTTTCTGTTGGGGCAGGTCCCTTAGCCCATGTCTTTCACGGTGCCACTCTGCAGGCAGCATTTGCCTTTTCTGTCAGGGATGGTCCCCTAGCCTTTTTTCACACACGAACCAACCTACAAGGCAGCAGGTACTATTTCCCCATAGTTGGTTTGACCTAAGTATATACCTATGGACCTACTTACTCAATAAAGGGAGGTAAGGAAAGAGAGAAGGAGTAGTCACAGCACCAGTTGGCACCCACACTGTTTTTTGCAAGACAAAATAGAGGTGGGATCCTGTCTCCATTGTGGAAAGAGTGTTAGTGTCAGCCAGTGTTAGTGATAAGAGTGGCAAATGATGACCATGACAGCCAGAAGCTATCAGACAGCACTGTAAACAGTCCTATACTAATTTAATGACCAGGCTTTTCTAAATGACTTGGCCAAAGTTGATTGGTTATTGTAAACATAATGGTGATATTGGACGGATTGTCTGCTCAAAGTTTGAATCACTCTTTTTTTTTAGTCTGTTTATAAAACATCCCTATTAAAAGACACAGATTTCGTAAAAAACGTGCTCCGTGGCTTACAATGAATCGTTGCAATGATTCGGAGGAGAGCCAAATTAAAACTAAATGCGATCGTTTCAATCAATGGATCACGAAAGCTGGGAATCATTTCGCAAATTAAAATAAAAACTAATAAATAATCAGAAAAGAAAAGAGAATTTCTCTCAAAAGGTATTTCACTTAAAATAAAAATAGTATCAAAAAACTTGAGCACATTCGACTGTCATCCCATCTAAAAATAAAGACACAGAACTTTCTGAATCAAAACTAATGCAGGTCAAGTTACTGAAATAAAGATATTGCAAATGCACGTAAATAATTACTCTTTTTAGAATTGGACCTAACTTGCAGGGAAACTTAAAAAAAGCAAAAAACTAAAAAATTAAAAAAAAAAAACAAAGAATGACAATAATGGGCCCCCATTTTGATTTTGTTCCTGTCACCCATGAATATGGTCCTTAAACAACTATTAAAATTAAATGACAAAAGGCTACTGGTCTAGATAATATTCCCTTCTAAATACTTAAATTGGCTGGCACCAATCTCACACCAGTAATTACTCATTTAATCCCTCTTTCACCATCAAGTAAGTTTCCCACCTGCTGGAAAAGAGCCAGAGTAATACCAGTTTTCAGCTGGTGACCCGTGCGATCCTGGTAACTATGGCTATTTCAATTTTGGTTTGTAATTTCTAAGATTGCTGAAAGAAGCTGTTTTTGGATCAACTTTATAACTACCTAGATGTAAATAATCGAATAAGAGTAATCAGTATGGCTTTCGCCCTCTTCATTCCCCTTCTACTGCTTTAAGGAGTAACATGAGACTGTTATGGGGAAATGATGGAGGTAAAATGGTTGGTTTAATGCACACTTGATCGAAAAAAGCATTGTAATACTGTAAACAACTTTTGCTAAATAAACTTAAATTGTATGGATTAATTAAATTATTGCTTAATGGTTCAAGTTATTTAAGTGGTCGAACTCAATATACTTCCGGTAACGGCATACTTTCTGATTGTTGCAATTAGTGTGTGGAATGCCTCAAGGCTCAAATGACGGTCCTCTGGCTTTCTATTTAATTAATGATTTGGCCTACTACTTATCCCATTGTAAAGTTAGTTTGTATGCTGATGACACCATTATCTATTATTCTTCCAACTCAATTGATGATATTCAAAATGTATTAATGAAGATCTTCACACTTTAAACAAATGCTTGAAAAGTACCAAATAAGTCTTAAATGTTGATAAGTCATAAATTTATGTTTATAGTTCAAGACAGCGTTTATATACGGTTACAGATCAAATTACTGATTTTCTATCAAATTAATAATGTCAGACTTCAAAGAGTGCATGAATTTAAGCATATGGGAGTTATCATTGATGAGAACTACATGGAATCAGCAAATTGAAAATGTTCGCAAAAAAGCACTTAAGTATGTTTATGTTAACAAAAGTGCAGTCACGTTGTTCCAAATGATATCTTAACTACTCTCTATAATGCCATTATCTCCTGCCACACTTAGACTATTGCATGTTGTTTTGGGGAAATTGTGGTTACTACAGTAGTCAATGTCTTCAGATTATACAGAATCAGAGCAGCACGTATAATCTGTGGAGTACCCTGGGATACCCCTAGTCATGAAGATCTTAATCACCTTGGTTGCAACGTCTTTCCATGGCAAAGTTCAATTGTGTCGCTCTTGTTTACAAAATTTTGAATGGACGCTAGCAAGGCTAGCACCTCCATATCTTTCTGGCAGTTTTTCATTTACAAGCAATAATTATACTTTCGTCAGGCAGCATGTATAAATGTTTTATCAATTCCCACAACAAACGGAGTACAAGAAACTAGTCATCTACAGAGGTGCAGTAGTTGGAACAATCTTGAGGGTGTTTCGAAAGACAAGACCTCGAAACAACATACTCCAACCTCGGAACAACAGACCCGGAAGTGAATTCACTTCCGGGTCTAGTGTTTCGAGGTCTGGTCTTTCGAAACACGGGGGGGGGATGTCTCGAAACACCAGACCTCGAAACACAGACCTCGAAACACCAGACCCCGAAGTGAATTCACTTCAGGGTTCGAGGTCTGTTGTTTTTAGGTCTGGTGTTTCGAAACACCCGGGGGGATGTCTCGAAACACCAGACCTCGAAACACCAGACCCCGAAGTGAATTCACTTCCGGGTCTGGTGTTTTTTTAACACTTTCAATGTGTTAAATTTAATATTTTACAAAAGTATAGGAGGATTTAAACAAAAATATTGCATTTTTGACCCACTTTTTCACGTTTTCGACCGAATTATCATTTTCTTAATTTTTCAATTTTAAACAAAATGCGTGCGGTCTTCTGAGACAAACGTTTTCCTTGGCCTTATAAGTGTTAATTTAGAATGATATTAATACCGTAATAACCGTTAACATTAGAGGGGATAGCCCGATTAATTTATATAAAGTTTTCGTCTTGATTGGATTACCTTGACCCAAAAACCCCACCTGTAAAGTTACTCGTCAATATTCCAATCCGTTTTGATGTCATTTGTAAATCCCCATATATATTGAGCACTGTGTAAAATTAATATTGGCAGACCAAAAAATTTTCACTCGTAACATCCAAACCAAATACCTATCTCCGTATTTCCCAGGGTAAATAAGAAATGGTAGCTTTCTTAAAACTTCAAAATATTAAGCACATCCGGTTAAATGTGGTGTTCTGGGGACAAGGCTATTAGGGCATGACTTTAATATTGTTTTTAACATATTTTAGTGTAAATTGCGTGCAACACCTCCTATATATTGTATACTTTTAGAAGAAAAATATCGAATTTAACACGTTGAAGTGTTAAAAAGGTGTTATCTACTGAGTTAACACTTGTTTTTAGAGCTTTCGAATTACACACCCCCTACCCTTTTGAAATGCAAGTCCGCAAGACCCTTATTTTTAACATAATCTGCACTTCAAGCTTGATTATGAGGAAAATCAGTTCCACAGACCCCGAATTTACTTCCCTTATAGTTCTACAAAACCTTATTCAACGGATTTCAGTTCTCTACAGACCGCAATTTTCAGGTTACGTCAGTCCCACAGCCCCGCCCCATTTCAAGCTATTTCACACCCTTTCCTTTTTAAATGCAAAAATCATTATGAAACTACCCAATCTCTTCCGGGTCTGAGGTCTGTTGTTTCGAGGTCTGGTGTTTCGAGACATCCCCCCCGGGTGTTTCGAAACACCAGACCCGGAAGTGAATTCACTTCCGGGTCTGGTGTTTCGAGGTCTGGTGTTTCGAGGTCTGGTGTTTCGAGACATCCCCCCCGGGTGTTTCGAAACACCAGACCTCGAAACAACAGACCCGGAAGTGAATTCACTTCCGGGTCTGGTGTTTCGAAACACCCGGGGGGATGTCTCGAAACACCAGACCTCGAAACACCAGACCCGGAAGTGAATTCACTTCCGGGTCTGGTGTTTTTTTAACACTTTCAATGTGTTAAATTTAATATTTTACAAAAGTATAGGAGGATTTAAACAAAAATATTGCATTTTTGACCCACTTTTTCACGTTTTCGACCGAATTATCATTTTCTTAATTTTTCAATTTTAAACAAGTGCGTGCGGTCTTCTGAGACAAACGTTTTCCTTGGCCTTATAAGTGTTAATTTAGAATGATATTAATACCGTAATAACCGTTAACATTAGAGGGGATAGCCCGATTAATTTATATAAAGTTTTCGTCTTGATTGGATTACCTTGACCCAAAAACCCCACCTGTAAAGTTACTCGTCAATATTCCAATCCGTTTTGATGTCATTTGTAAATCCCCATATATATTGAGCACTGTGTAAAATTAATATTGGCAGACAAAACATTTTCACTCATAACATCCAAACCAAATACCTATCTCCGTATTTCCCAGGGTAAATAAGAAATGGTAGCTTTCTTAAAACTTCAAAATATTAAGCACATCCGGTTAAATGTGGTGTTCTGGGGACAAGGCTATTAGGGCATGACTTTAATATTGTTTTTAACATATTTTAGTGTAAATTGCGTGCAACACCTCCTATATATTGTATACTTTTAGAAGAAAAATATCGAATTTAACACGTTGAAGTGTTAAAAAGGTGTTATCTGCTGAGTTTAACACTTGTTTTTAGAGCTTTCGAATTACACACCCCCTACCCTTTTGAAATGCAAGTCCGCAAGACCCTTATTTTTAACATAATCTGCACTTCAAGCTTGATTATGAGGAAAATCAGTTCCACAGACCCCGAATTTACTTCCCTTATAGTTCTACAAAACCTTATTCAACGGATTTCAGTTCTCTACAGACCGCAATTTTCAGGTTACGTCAGTCCCACAGCCCCGCCCCATTTCAAGCTATTTCACACCCTTTCCTTTTTAAATGCAAAAATCATTATGAAACTACCCAATCTCTTCCGGGTCTGAGGTCTGTTGTTTCGAGGTCTGGTGTTTCGAGACATCCCCCCCGGGTGTTTCGAAACACCAGACCCCGAAGTGAATTCACTTCCGGGTCTGGTGTTTCGAGGTCTGGTGTTTCGAGGTCTGGTGTTTCGAGACATCCCCCCCGGGTGTTTCGAAACACCAGACCTCGAAACACCAGACCTCGAAACACCAGACCCGGAAGTGAATTCACTTCCGGGTCTGGTGTTTCGAAACACCCGGGGGGATGTCTCGAAACATCAGACCTCGAAACACCAGACCCGGAACTAAATTTAAGACCAGACCTCGAAACACCAGACCCGGAAGTGAATTCACTTCCGGGTCTGGTGTTTCGAGGTCTGGGTCTGTTGTTTGGAGGTCTGGTCTTTCGAAAAACCCCAATCTTGATGCTAAACTTCAAAAATCGGAATCAGTATCTTTTACGATAACTTAAAAGGCACATTTCATCTAAGCCTTGTACATTATTTGCTTGTTAAATATTGTTTTATCACAATGATTGCTATGTACCATTTTGTAATGTACCACGCCCTAGTGAAAAACAGCCTTATGGTTGAACTGGGTCTCCGTGGTAAAATACAGTTGACTAGAAACGATTATGGTTTGCAATTGGGCCAAAATTCTGACATACTTTTTGCCACTATTTGGCAAGAAATTAGGTCATCTCCCCAGAGGGTCAACAAGGTGAATTGAAAGAATTCGCAAGTGGGAAAATATATTTTCCTGATGTACCCCCATGAACATGTCATAACCCCATGACATGGAATGCAGGATTTCAGATCCGATAACAACAATCCTTATAAGGGCGATCCATCGGTTTGCACACATATCCAAAATGATGTGAAATCATGTTTGACATGGAAAATTGAAACGATCCAATAGTGAATGGAGCTCTCCATGTATTCTGGTTCAAAACCTGGTGGTTCATTTTCGCTTGTCCACAGACTTCTTCGGATAGTCCAACCTCCATTCCCCAAACCCCCTACTCATATGCCGATCCCTCGACTGATAATTGCCAGCACAGATTATAAAAAGTTATTGGAAATGTATTTTTTTTAGCAAATCTGATTTTTGGTTGAAGGGGTTTAGCAACAGTTCCCCCTCATTTTACTTTAAAATCAATGGGTCACAAATATGTGTTAACAGTTTCAATGCTAATTCTGACTGGACCATCTAAACCCTGATATACTTCCAGTCTCCGCGAGCGATTTCTGCGCGTGCTCAATTGCGTAACACTTGATCTTGTATCAAAATCCGTTATTGCGCACGCCAATCGCTCGCTGCGACTGGAATATACATGGGCTTAAAAATCAAATGCTGACAGCCATTCCGCTTTTCCATAAACAACCTTTCTCTTAATATGTGTGAATAAAATGGAATAACCACACAATGTTTTCTTGGTTGTCTACGATATAATGCTATTCCAAACGTCCAGATGTTTCGCTAATGTATAATTGAGTAGCAATTCAAACAATCTATCTACAACCGGCCGCAGCCGAAGAGTGCTGTTCACACCATGTATCGCCAAATGTCCCTGTTTTGCCATTAGGTTGGGATGTCAGATGGATCCTGCTGGATGTCTCGAGCGATCACATCAATGTAAAGTTAAAGGGCGACGACCCCTGTTTTTGGCATGGTAACTCCAACTGTGACTCCCTGAGCCTACTGGGGTCAATCGCACGATGAAAGTGACCGGCAAATCGTGCCACGGCGTTGGGCAACACAGAAGATGAATTGGAGGGATATCCCCATATATCTTGGCCTTTGGTCTTGTGCTCACGCAGGATATGTTTTGTAACTCGCATAAGAAGCTTGGTGTAGTGCCCATCCCAGTCTATCCTGTAGCTCTTTCTTCATGGTCCCCTGTCGCAGATGGCCATATAACAAGGATACTCTCTACATCCAAGGCTCTAAAGAATTTCAGCTTGGGTTGAATTGAGATACCAGATTGCCCATAAGTGTGTAAGTTTAATTGCAACGCATTCCAAGCTTGTCCTTTGCGTGACAGGAAGCGTTTCTTTCCTGTCGGCAACATAGGACCCTAGCTACTTGAAGTCCTTGACCTCCTTTGAGTTGGCAACCATCTGCTGTGCAGATAGGTTGATGACATCTTCCTCATTGACAGTCCCATATATTCAGTCTTCGGGCTTTTAGATGTAGGCCGACTTTGGCTGCAGGCTTCTCAAAGTGATGTGTAGTAAATCTTGTGCACCCATATCAAATCAGCTGTTAGAGCAGATCATCTGCGAGTCAAGTTCTGTAAGATGCTGACTTCGGTGACATCTAGAACGCCATTGGGTTTGATGGTGAGTCCCTTTGTCCGTTCATGATGTCAAGACTCCTGTCTGAGGATGTAATCACCACGACTACAAAGAGGTAGGGAGCAAGAGTATCTCCTGGAGGATTCCAGTGTTGTTAGGAACTCCTTTGTTGGCCCATCCATGGGCTGCACAAAGCTATTGGTTTCATACATGATGGCATTTGCCCTTGACAGTCTCATCTGGGACACCGTAGTTTGGCGAGAATATGCACATTCCATCCCTTTTTACAAAACTGTCCAAAATGCCTGGAAAATCTACAAACACAATTGAAGCTTTTCCTCTTGGAAATTCTCAACTCTCTATGATCCTTCTGAGGGCAAGAATCTGAGGTAGTGGTGATCTGCCTTTGCGAAACCGTTCTGGTTCCGCCTGAGAATTGGATCTATGTGAGGAGTGATTCTGTGTTGATTCAGCATGGAGTTGTAGAGCTTAGAGGCCCATGGTGACAGTGTGGATTCCTCTGGTAGTTTTGGGGGTTGTTTGAGGTCGCCTTTCTTTGGTATAGGAAGATGAATGATGTTAAAAGGCGCCTGGTTGTTTCCCATGTAGGTGGTGTTACAAAATTTCTACCATTTTGAATCATGGCATATTGGATTCTCCAGACTACTGCAGAAATGTTGTCGGGGCCAGGCATTTTGGTGTTCTTCATTTCTTCAGGCAGATCCGAAGCTCCTCTATAGTGAAAGTCCATTTCTCTGGATGGGAAGGGTTGTCGCTATTCTTGTATTGGAATGAAAGTTTCACATCAAGTGAGTGTTATTCTGAACTGGCTTTGCCAAGTAGAGAACTAAAGAGCTGAAACCACGTGTCAAGGCCTCTTCCAGTTGTTTTCACACTTTGAATTCGTATAGGTGGGTAGCCTTCTTACGGTCATATAAAACAAAATTACATAACATTACAAACAAATTACATATTACAAAAGCAAATAGCTTACGTATTTCTTAAACCATTCTACCTACCTTCACATCAAATTCAACCCTGTTAATGTGCTAACATATACCAGCTGCGGATTTCGACTTTGTGCTCTACCTGTTCATTATCGTCATACACTTATACTTTGATAATTTTTACTATTTGTTAAAGTCTGACTCAGAGATTTCGAATATAATTTTTTAATCTATTTAAAAATAGTCAATTAGAACTAAAGATAGTCACCTACATTGCTCAATTCCAAAGTTTTGAGATGAATCGTATTTTCGTTTTGATGCAGTAAACGTTTATGTGTATATAACATTGCAATAGGATACTGTGTATAACAAAATTTCCGGATCCGGAATTTTTAAACAAAGATGTGATTTTCTATATGAAAGACTTCGATTTGAGCTTAGCTATTTCACACAGTGATTAGTATATGGACAAGCATTATGTACATGCAAAAAACACAATTTGTTTGAAAATTGAGGGCGCCCTCACCGGGAAATCTCTGAGTCGGCCTTTAATTGATAGCGTTAATCCGACCTGCATATGAACTTGGTCATCTGTTTGGACGGTTTATGTAAACATTTATTGAAAAGGGATTTCAAGTGAATTTTCTTTTCAATTTTAAGGTTGCATGCAATTTGAGCTTTGGTGAATCGTCATTTTCTTCTAAATTCAAAATGCCCATTTTGCCTCTAAATTGGTAATGTTAGGTCATATCAACACCTTATGTTACTGTTCTTTCATGAAGCACTCAAGCATTTTAAAGCGGTCTTGAAGACACCATTTACGGCTATTTCGAGTTCTAAAAAAAGTCGGATCCCGACTTTTATTAGTAAAGAAAGCATAAAAATCGCCATTTCTTGACCAATATGGCATTTTACGCTTAGCCACTTACAAGGGTCTTTACTACAACAATTTCCAATACATCAGTGCAAATAAAAATGGGACTTTGATGAAAAATAGAGGCGCTGAGAGTTGCTTTAATGTACATCGATAGATTACTGGTTCATACCAAAGAACGGATTAAATCTTATGAATAGTAATCTTCAGGTGAGAATCCAGGCCACGTGAAAGGCATTGATTCTCCTGGATAAAGCATACCTCTCAGAATGAACAGAATCGTAACCACTATGAGCTAGTAAAATCCCCATTCCCATGGCACAGTTCAGTACCTTCCATTCACCAGTGTATTTAGAAAATACACCCCTGGTTTTTGGGTATGATATATGATACCCAGATCACACAAGGTCAATGTATGTACAAGCACACCCCACTGAACTGTGTCCTTGGTGGATGAGCATGTTGTAACTCATAGTGAACTTTTAATGAAGTGACACGAATAAAAAGAAATCACACTATAGTTTTAAGTTATATCCGAAAAAAGTTCCCCTCACTAACCGTGCCAAAGAAATTTCAGCCTTTTGTACGCCCGATGGCCTATACCACTGACCTCTACACATGGATAGCGGGCTGCCACACAGTTGAATGGTCGCCGAGTGTCACAACAGGAAGTTGCTTTTCTACCTTGGTAATATGGCGGGAAACAATGCATACACCTGCTGGTGCACATATTCCACACAGATGTTCTATTGTTATACAAAATTCCTTTAACTTTGACAAGGTATATGCATTGTTTCCCGCCATATTACCAAGAAAAAAAAAAAAAAAAAAAATGTGTGATACAAGAACATGGTCACATTGATGTGAACATATGTATAGATGTATACAAACAAACTTACTGTCACAGAGCAGCTATCGACTTTAATAAACGAGAGATAATGGTACATCATCATTTTGTCGGATCACCCCCACCCATCCCAGCATAAAAGATCGTTTTTCGATGAATATACTATAGACAATGTAACATCTGTTTACATGATTTGTTTAAAAGTCGATTAGCAAATAGGTCTCATCGGGTTGGCCTTGAAGATAACTGTACATTATTGGATTGCAGATTCCTCATTCGGTGTTTGTTAAAAGCCCGAGCTCTGACCTCTACACATGGATAGCGAGCTGCCGCACAGTTGAATGGTCGGCGAGTGTCACAACAGGAGGTTGCTTTTCTACCTCGGTAATATGGCGGGAAACAATGCATACACCTGCTGGTGCACATATTCCACACAGATGTTCTATTGTTATACAAAATTCCTTTAACTTTGACAAGGTATATGCATTGTTTCCCGCCATATTACCAAGGTAGAAAAGCAACTTCCTCTTGTGACACTCGGCGACTCAGACCCGCTATCCATGTATAGAGGTCAGTGGCCTATACCAATACAAAAAGATGACATTTGGTCTCAAAAATTATGCCGCAACATTCCAACGATTAGTGAACAGAGTAGTCGCAGACATAGAAAACTGCGAGGCTTTATATGTGGATGATATTGTTCACAGCCAGACATGGGAAGAACACATAAAACCGCCCCACCAATTGTTTGGGAAATTATCTCAAGCAGGTTTGACTGTGAATCTAGTGAAAAGTGAATTTTGCTATGCAAATGTCACATACTGGCAAATTAGGCCAATCACAGCAAAAGTTGAAACAATTGAGAAATTCCCCACACTACATAGCAAAAGGAGATCGTATGAGATTCTTACGCGTGGTCGGGTATTATAGACAATACTGTCCAAATTTCTCAGAAATTGCGTGTCCCCTGACCAACCTTTTGAAGAAAAATGCAAAATTTGTGTGGTCAGAGCAATGCCAAAAAGCATTTGAGAAAATAAAGTATCTTGGTGAATGCCCCAGTTTTGATTGCGCCAGACATTCAGAAACAATTCAAGTTGGCAGTTGATGCCAGTGATGTAGGCTGTGGTGGAGTTCTCATGCGCGCGGATGAAAATGTAGATCATCCTGTATGTTATTACTCAAAGAAGTTTGACAAACATCAGAAAACTACTCAACAATTGAGAAAGAATGTCTTGCATTGCTATTGTCATTGCAAAATTTTGAAATGTACTTGAGTACAGTGCATGGAGTTCTAGTGCACACAGATCACAATCCGTTGACTTTCATCCACAAGATGAAAAACAGAAATTAGAGACTTGTCTGGTGGAGTTTAACTCTAAAAGAATTCAATCTGGACATAAGACATACCAAAGGAAAAGATAATGTCTTGGCAGATGCCTTGTCCAAAGCTGCCTAAATTTGATCAGAAATTTAGTATTGCAACTTGTAATGGACTGAAGACAGCAATGCAAGAACATTATAAAAGGGTAAGATTTGCCACTGGTGTAAAATGTGTATAGGTTAACCACAAAATGGTTTTAAAGGTATAAAGCCAGGTTTTGGAAAAATGTCACTTCATTCAAATTGTTTAGGGGAGTGTTATATTAGCCTCCACTTGTGATTAAAATATCATTTATTTCTCAATTTATGGAGAAAGGATTTTCTCAGGGAAAAAAGTATTTGTTTATTATGGAATCCCCCGTGGTATATTGAGATCAGACCAGGGGCCGGTTCACAAAGACTTATCAATTGTAAGTTTGATATCGAGCGCAAAACTCGATCAAGCGTAAGGTTGAACTGATTGTAAGTTCAAACTTACGTTTGATTGAGTTACGCTTGATTTACAATCGATCGTTAAATCTTTGTGAAACGGGGCCCCAGCTGTTAGTTACTAGATTAGAATGTGACTACAGGAGAAGAAATGGAATTCCAAAAGGCTCTTAAATTAGAAAATTAGTCACTTGTTTATGCATTGAGATAAAACAGACGGCAAAATTGGGGGTTTCCCATTGTTATTTATGTAAGATGGTGCAAGCAGAGATGTCATTCTTGCTGAGACCCCATGGTCAGCTAGAGCAAGGTTATGTTTATGCATGATAAGCTTTATTATATTATTAGAGATAGGGGAATCTAGCCGTGAGAAGTTAAATACTTCTCACTGGAGAGGATGTCAGCAGTAGTATCAGAGATATATAGTATAGTTATAGCTAGTATTGATCTGCAATAATGGTTTTGTGCATCGCAAGTGCCAGATTATTATATGTTGGTTGCCACTGGAGTTGATAGCTGAACTACTGCTGTCGTACTTCAGAGCTCAGTTTTGGAATCCAAAAAAGGGATTCCAGTTTGTGTGTCCTATAAATTTGAGGACATCAGTGGGCAGATGATGGTGGTAGAATTACTTGGATTGGATTGCAGAATATAGTGTCGTCAGTGGGAAAACCCTGTCCGTCTTGAACTGATGGACAAAAATTATCAAGAATAAGAAGATTCCATTGGATTTTGGTACCGTTGCGAAGTAGGATATTACATGCTGTCATTTTGAAATAAAGTCATAGTTTAAAAAAAAAAAAAAAAAAAAATGCTGCCTTAACCCAACACTAATTGCAACAGACTCATTCCAACAGAATTGTATTGAGAATACTTTAAAAAACAACATATAAAAAGTATACTAAATTCAAAGGCGTGGAAAATATATTTAACGGGGTAAGGTTTATACAGGGGTCAAAATATGAAAAGTATTAAAACGCGTCGAAAAGTATGCCAACGTGTTCGTTACATTTCCAGGATTAAAAAAGGTATAGTTTGCCATATCTGTAGGTTGTAGTTCAATAGTTATGAGTCAAAATAGGTTCAAGGTCACAATGGGGGTAAATTTTCAGATATATCCGTTCTTTATAAAAATGGTGTCAAATTGTTCGTCTAATGGTACAGAACCCAAAGTATACTGGTTGCACCATCTATAATATTCGTTGCATAATTGGAACGCAAAATGTGACTGGGGGCTACAGGCTCTGCAATTCTTATATAGAAAGTTCAAACAAAGAATCTATTTAAGTTTACTTATCTAGTGGGACAAATTTAACAGTTTACAACCAGTCCGATCAAAATCGGACCATTCTATGAATTTTACCCCAGGATGACCTTGAACTGTTATGAGCCTATTGTACTAAAACTATAACGCATAGATAGGGCAAACTATACCTTTTTTAAACCTTAGGAGTAGCCCAATAAATTGATACATCATTTAAATCAATTTGAACAATTCTAATTTTTTACCCCTGTGCAAACGTTGCCCCCTTATTTCTACATGTTCCACTAGGTTGATTTTGGTAGACTTAATATATTACTTTTGGACTATTTCAGAGTATATTAACACCAAAATTGTTTCTGTTTCAATTTGTGTGGGGTCAAATCATACAATTATTGGACTATTGGTGGTACATAAACCAGAGTAGATAAAACTAAAATCCTAGGTGTTAAAATCGACGAGAATTTAACGTGGAAGGATCATATTAGTGCTATCTCTAAAACTATATCTATCAATGTTGGGATACTGAAAAAACCTATTTTGCGTTCCTTGTACTGCACACTTATCCTATAGGATAACGGGCAGATATCATAGCGTTTACAAAAGGTGATGCACCCCTAACAGGTACATAATTTTGCTAAAATAAATTGTCTAAAATTATCAAAATCAGTTCTACGCGTGTTCTCACTTCTAGTATGTGCACATTTTCTCGAAAATGAATTAAATGTCATCTCCTTTTTTCCCTAAAAAAAAAAAAAAAAAAAATGTGAGATTTATATTTTTGAAATACGTCACAGAAATTCATGATTTTGATTGGCCGACACCGCAACGCGTTGCCGATATGTCGCAACGCGTTGCTGAAATGTCGCAACGCGTTGCCGAAATGTCGCAACGCGTTGTGACTTTTTCACAACGCGTTGCGACAATACGTTATGACCCTTATGGCTTGTGGACTTTCGCAACGCGTTGTGAAGCTTGCAACGCGTTGTGAAGCTCGCAACGCGTTGTGAAGGTTTGCAACGCGTTGCAAAGTATCTAGCAACGCGTTGTGAGTTTACTTTTTGAAATACGTCACAGAAATTCATGATTTTGATTGGCCTACACCGCAACGCGTTGCTGAAATGTCGCAACGCGTTGCTGAAATGTCGCAACGCGTTGCTGAAATGTCGCAACGCGTTGCGGCAATACGTTATGGCCTTTATGGCTTGCCATAAGCGGGCAGATATCATAGCGTTTACAAAAGGTGATGCACCCCTAACAGGTACATAATTTTGCTAAAATAAATTGTCTAAAATTATCAAAATCAGTTCTACGCGTGTTCTCACTTCTAGTATGTGCACATTTTCTTGAAAATGAATTAAATGTCATCTCCTTTTTTCCCCTGAATATCAGTGACCAAGAGATGTACATTGACTCCAGCAAATAATGATGCTATTGATAAGTAAACCCGCCTGTTATGAATAGGACAACGGACTTCAGATTATCTGAGACTACAAAGCCATTGTTATTGTCCATGATGTTAAAAGCTTCTCATTTGTTTTCACCGCCCGATTTAGATTGAGCTTCAGCCTCATTCACGAAGAAAATAAAACTCAAACTTCTGCTGGGAGTTCAATAACTTTGATCGTATATTTCATTTATTCAAAAAGGAAACGAAGATGAGCAAAAGCCATGAAAGAAATTTTGATTGGCAAGCTATGATCTAACATCTTGGTGCAGAACCAACACCCATAACTTAATCATATTAATATAGGACCTTTTTTTCTATTCAATTAAGTTTGTTCGGCACCGGTTCACCTGCATTTCATATAGGTGAATGATTTTCGAGTTCTGGTATGAACGCAATAAATTGCATAGAAATGGGGTAACGGGGCAAGTTACGCGTTTGGATATGCACAAAGATGTTGGGTCACAGTTTGCCAAACATTTTTTTTCTCATGAGCTTTGTTCACCTTCGTTTCCCTTTCGAATAAAGTATGAAATATAGGGTCAGAGAAAATTGAACACACAGTAGACCCTCTAACTTTATTTATTCGTGAAAGAGGATAGGTGTTTGTGTTCCACGTCATGAAAAATAGCTTATCTAAATCGGGGTGATGGCATAATACCTGTAATCTTTTCAGTTGCATGGATAATAACAATGGCTCTGCAGTTCCAGATGAAAAAGGAATTTGTGAAGAGTTTGGTCTTCTACATACCGAGCGGATTTACTTCAATAGCCCCCATTATTTGCTGGAGTCAATGAATCATGGTGCATATACATCCGGTAGTCACTGATATTCAGGGCATAAACTGAGATGACATTTAATTCATTTGCTCGAGAATGTGGACATACTAGACGTGAGAACACACATAGAACTGATTTCTATAATTTTAGCCAAATTTTTTTCGGAAGAATTATGTACTTCCCAGGGGTACGCCACCTTGGTCCTTATCCGAGCATCTTTTTCGCTTTGGCCTCATGGCCTAATATAGTATATTCATTTTCAGAAAATGTTGCATTCACTTCGTGTTCTTAAAATGCGGCCGTCTTTGAAATCAAAATACAGTTAAAACACCAGAAGATTTAAACAAAACTCAACCGGGAAATTTAAAATGCAGAAACATTGCGTGATAAAAGCCAGCGGTTGACTTTCTATTGTATTGCATGACAATGCGCGAGTACACGTGCGAATGTGTACAGCAAACCCAATAGGCCGTTCAGCAACACTTTTGTTAAATTGTGTAAAACAACGAGAGTCCGATTATTTGGCATAATGTGAATATTAAGCTCGTTCTGAATCCGATTTTTGCACTGTTGGTGCAAAACAAATTACTTATCTAAAAAATTACCCCAAAATTACGCTTGGTTGGAAGATTTTACTGTAAATAGAAACGAAAGTTGGTTATTTTGTTTGAAAACCCATTTTTTTAAGATAAAAGAGCAAATATGACTATTTCACGAGTAATAAGTGAAATTATTATTTGCAATGTTGAGAAACGCGTTTTGTTAGCAAACAAATAAGAAAACTCGACTTCTGTAAGTATTTTTGATTTTGATTTATAGCCAATAATCTAACTCCCGGCAAACATTAATTTATTATGTAAATTTCATGTTAATGAGGCTGTAACTTTTTAATTGTGTAAAATCTTGTAAAAATGAGGGTGAGAAGCCTCAGACACTAGACCTTAAATTAAAACCAAAAAAACAAACATGTACTCCAAAAATCACGTTTCGCTTAACGGGGCGACTTTTTGCTATCATCTGCAGCCCTACAATGTCTGAATCCCGGTCTGAATTGCTTTTAAGTGTCACAAAACATGCTAGATACATTGTAAATTGTGACAGGAATGTCAACACCTTGATTTTCCGTGGCAGGAATTGCCACGAACTCTTGCTGTTTTTACAGAATGTAAACATCAAAATTGTTTTCAAGTTTGTGGAAGTGATTTCATTAAGGGTCAATTTCATTATGTCTGAATATGTTTTCATGCAAGTTATGTCCCTCAAAGAAGGAAAGAATTTAGTATTCTGCCACAGGCTACGAATTCGGCAACGTTAACGGAATAAACCGCATGTTAAAGGTGCCGAATTTTAAGTGGTGGCAGAATACTGAATTCATCCCAAATGGACTCCTACAGTGCTAAAATTACCTTGCATTTGTTCTCCTTGTGAAAATTGAGAAGTCAATCCCATATTGGGATGAATTTAGTATTCTGCCACCACTTACAATTCGGCACCTTTAACATGCGGTTTATTCCGTTA
>JAMKCH010036340.1:0-14709 GCA_023653785.1 Ophioderma brevispina
CAGCAAACTATGCCAACATCCACTCAAACCTTCTTTTGGGGAAACAGTTTGAAACGGGATTGGCGTTAGCTTTATTTCTATTTTTTTATTTGCACGCAAACAATGTCTCAAATGGTTATCCTGCTCTCGCTTACAAATTAATTTCCATTACAACATCAGTACAAATTATGCAAGTCATGTCATGTACTTGCCCAATCCGTGCGTCGGCGCCCAGCGTGATCACTCCCCCCGCGGTAGCAGCCCTGCAAATAAAGGAAAAGGCTCATTCTGCTGTATGACACTACCACACACACAGGTACTTGACGATGTGATGTAAACTACGACAAGGCGAAGGCTTGGTTTGTAATAAAATACTGAGAAAACTGTTGATTTTACAAATAACCGAGTCACGTTGCTTATTCAGAAGGAGCGCAAGTTTCTGCCCCTTGCAACTTACCCGCGAGTCCTCCGGGGCGCTTCCTCCCGCCGTCCCGCTACATGTTAGGAACTTTGAAGAGATCAAGGCTTCCGGCAAAGATATACAGGGTCAAATTCTTGAAATCGATATATGGGTTAAAAACGTCTTTGGCTATAATCCTACCGATTAAAAAAGAAACTAATCGTAGCCCAGTTTGCCATTATGTCCCTATACTTGAGAAAAAAGGAGAGACACTGCATACCATTATCTCGTTATTCAATTTTGCAACAAAAGCTTTTACAACAAATTTCCTTTAAAAATAGCCAAAATTCGATACTTGGCCTAAAAACACTGATTTTTAACCTGATTTTGGCATAGCCAGGATATAAATAGCCAAACGCAAACCTGGCCTACTTTCCAGTGAAAATCGGGAACATCATCTTATGTTAACATTTTTATGCTTGTTTTTTAGTAATGTCCGATTGTGCAATTTTTAATTATTAATGTTTTCAAATGTTTTTTATATTGTTTTATTTTTTTAATGTGTACTTTTGTCAGAAATTTGGCCATTTTTGATTTTTAAGTTTTTCATTTTTTTCAAATCAATCAAATCACCTATACAAGACTTCCATAAATTTATACTTTATGGATTTATAGAAGGGAATATCAGAGTAGTATCGAGTTCTAACAACCATGTATCGTCAAACAAACAATAAATAACGTAGACTATAAATAACTAGTTCTAAATACAAAACAACCCGATTTAATATCGCACATTCGCTTGCAAATATGGCAACAGCTGAATCAATTGAGTAGCGTACCCGCGTGGCTTGAACACAAACTGCGCGCAGGTCAGTTTAGCTTTGACGAGCTCATCTCATGCATAATTCAGTGTGTACTTTTTGGTACACATGAAATAATAATATTCAGGGCAGGAATAGCATCGCGTCACATTCTGCGTCATGGAACAAACAGGTGCGTTTGGCACGCAAATTTGCGCGAGTTTCAGATCTACGCTCGCTTTCTTATCTAGGGAAATCTCTGAGTCGGCCTTTTAAGAGGCGTCTTCGACGCCAAGAAAAAACACTTTTGTGAAGGAAATGTGCATGAAATTATATCACAGTGAAGTTAAAGCAAAGCCAACTCAGCAATAAAAAGTGAATGTTATCATCTGGGTTGAATTGACATATGTTAAAATTGTGTTAAAACGAATGTAGCAACACCACAAAAAAGCTAATGGACCCTTAAAATCTGTTTTACATAATTTTAACCCAAAAACTTGGCTATTTAGGCCAATCTGTATTAAATATATAGGAACCCCACAGTATAACTTCCATTAACAGCTTGCTTGAAAAATTCGGGCCATGGCACAAGCTCGAACTCGCATAATAGTAGAGTTCAAAATTTAAGTCCCATCTGGAAGATCATAGCCTTTCATTAAGGACAGGAGGAGATTTTTTTAGGACACGAATTTCTCCAAATTTCGCGGATCGGTTGTAGGACCACCTACCGAGAAACGTTGCGAAGGTTTATTGAACAAACAGGTGCAAAAGAAAACCGCAAAACCTTGGTTTGAACTGCCTGCTCTCGTAATTCGGCCCCATAGAAAACCATGCTTGACTTTCGGGTGCACGACAGAAACTACTATAAATCATCATCTTATTAAATAGACGGCGTATTCGGCTTATTCACGTCAGGTGTGATCTAATACATTGGTAAGCATCATTCCAAATATGTAAAAAACCGGGGTTCGAGAAAAATTGGGGGTGCTCTTATGTAAATCTCTCAATGTCTTTTTAAGGCGCTGAATACTATGCGCCCTGTATACGATGTGGTTTATGGTGCCTCGCTTAACCCTCGACACGTGCATCCTGGTGGTCCTGTCGAGATTGAGAGACAAACTTTTGAGGCATCCTTGACAAAGACTACAAAGTTTGGAAGAAAGTGTTGATGGTGTGTTTTTTTTTTTTTGCACCTTCAAGGTGCTTGCAGGTGCTGATTGCTAATCTACACTATGAGGCATGATGAATGTAATTTCAATGACTGTATCTCACAATCAAGAAAATTCATGGTTTTAAAAATCATTGTATAACATTATTTTCATTGTATAACATGTATGCTGTGACAGGCAATGGTCATTGCGAAATGTTCAACGATATTTAAATGTTTCCGGCGCAATAGCATAATCAAAGTTGACGGGCCAGACTATAACAGCTCCAAATTTGGCATGAAATTGAGTTGACACTATTCCAACAAGGGCGGCGTTTATCGAACACAACCGTGTTTTTTTCTTAATGTAAGTCAATTGTAAATGTTATTTGGACCATTTTCAAACTAATGTCTGGAATTTTTCATTCAAATTCAATATTACAAGATGAATTTCCTAATCATACATATGAGGGGTGAGCGTGTGTTCTCCCAAAAATTGTTCCCTGCTCTCCCAAATGAAAATGCCTGGTTATTTGACTGCAGTGAGTATATTTGTTAGCTGCTCCATAATTTTCTATATTAAAATTTGACCATTTAGTGGCCAAGAGGGCTTCTCTGCTAAAAATCATTTGTCGTATCGAGGAAGCCTCACAAAAATGGGGCTTTGTCCACCGTTATACGATAATTTTGAAATACTATAAGCCACCAAGATTAGTGGGTATGTGTAATGTAACGGATGTTGGCTAATCAAAAGGAAATCTAAAATATATCAAAAGCATCAGAGATAAATCTGATATGATCGACAAGATATGATCTAGATGATGATATATATATATAGATACATTTAAAAATTGTTAAAATTACATATATCTACATTAAATATATAGGACGTATATATACAGTTTAAAACTAGTGTAAAATTACACGATTACGAGATCAACGATTTGGGTGATGGTTATGAGGTCTTGTTTTTTACTGGGGTGTTGGGTATGGGTCTTTGTTTGTAATTTGGAGTGGGTGTTAGTCTCTTTTTTTTACTTGGGTGTGGGTGGATCTTTGTTTTTTGTTTTACTTTGGGTGGTGGGTATGAAGTAATTTCGAGTGTAGGCTATTTGCTCTTGCTATTATGTGATTTTAACAATTTAATTTTGAATGAAATCCCTGCTAACATTTCTACTAGTTTTCCCCATCCATAAGTTTGGTAATGGACAAGGTTTTTGATTTCTCCAATGACACAATTGACAATGTAGTTTACATTATGGGCACATTAGATGTGTGACCTTTTCATAATATTAAAGCACATGAACAGGGGGACTCTGAAATTGGGGACATTTTTTTAAAATTGCAGAAATTTGAAAATCATTCTTCCCAGATGCCATCAAACTGGGTGTATATTGTGGGGAGGGGGTATTGTGACAGCAGATTCTGTGTGGTGTTTGTGTCGTCTGGTGTGTGTGGTTCCATTTTGGTTAGATTGCTGTTTTTGTGTATCTCCTGCCCAAACGAGTGGGTTCTTAGCGCAGCCACAAGTATCGGTATGGGTTTTTGGGGTGGTGTCAGGATCTATGTTCAATGAGTAAGCTGATCCGGGCGCGTTTATCCATGATACGGACACGCTAACGTTGGGGCAATTGCAGGAAAATTGATCAGAAGACCACTGGCCCAATGTTCATAAAAGGTGTACTCCGAATTGTGGTGAGAGCGTTATGTGGGCCGATAAAGGAACTATCAATAATTTACTAAATCAGAAAAAATCAAACATAATATTTTAACTAAATTTCGCGGTTCTCGGCTTTCGCGGACTCGCTATATCAAAGAATATAAGCTGTGGGCCACCCCATGAAAAAACTTAACAATTTTTGACACACACAAATCCATACAAAAACACACACACATGCATACACACGCACAACGATTGCTACGTGGTCCTGCCAGCTATAGATAGCTGGCCCCACAAAAATATGATTTTTAATATCGGCAACAAGTAAAGTTATCCCTAAAATACCCAACAAGTGATAATAACCAAAACCAACCAAAGACAAAATCAGATATTTAGAAATTTTAGGGTTCCAAAGTTAGAGAATATTGACAAGAAGTTCATCTTTTTGGCGACAAAGAAAAAAAAAAAAAATGATGTTCAAAAGAATCCCCAAAAAGAAACCATTTTTCGAAATCCCGCACTTCCTCCCCGGTACATTCCTGCATACGGCCCTGGTTGACTGTTTTGTTTATATCTGATGCCCAGTCAGCTTGTAGGTGGGTCATTTGGAGCAATTTCGTAACCGTGGAGAGCAGAGCATACTTAAATTTCTGCTGTGGCTTTGTGTCTAAGAAGGTCAATGAATAATAAATTTAGCTGGGTGCCCTCGTGAAGTGTGGGCGGAATCCAGGAGGGGTAAATTTTAAAAACAGGGGTCAATGAAAAATTGCTGGCATTGCTGCTAAAAAGGTAATCAAAAGTGTTCGCCTTGTGTGCAAGATTTAAAGGGATAGTTTGTACTACCTACAAGGGATGTTTACGGAGGATAAGACAAACTAGGAACATGTCAAAGTCCTCACCAAAGGTTAAATCCTAATATTGCACCGATTTCCTGAAAAAATGGTTGGAAAATTGTTAACCTTTCCACAGGATCTGTTTAAAAAGTGTTGGTCCAAGTTTTATTGCGGTGTAACTCCGGGTGGTGAGAGTTTCATGTGGCCGATTAAAGGGGCATTCTTTGAAAATTATTGGTTTTCCGCCACAATCAAATGCTTCAATGTTCGATCACCCAATTGGTTCAGTGTAAAGCACTCCCGCAAGTGAGATATGAGGAGTACACAGATTGAGGTCAAATGGTATGTAGGTAGATTAAACGGGGCATTCTATCATTTGCTTAGGTTGACTGGTTTCTGGACTAAGTCCAAACGCTGGGCCCGAGGCAGCCAAACTGATCAGAAGAACCACTGGCCGACAAATCAAAGCTACGTTCACAATATGGCCAGTATATAAGCACAGTCCCAAGGGCATATGAGGTGTACAAAGATTGAGGTCAAAGGTTATGGGGATGAATTAAAGAGCATTCCTGTCATTTTTGGTTACGTTGGAATTTATCTCTGCCCAAACATTTGGGCCATTGCAGCCAAACTTGATAGAAGAACACTGGCCCAAGGCTCATATGTGGTGTATTGTGAGAGGTCATCATAATTGGGATCAAAGGGCATGGGTCCAATTAAAGGCATTCTTTGATGCAAATGAGGTTAACTTGAAAAATCGTGGTAGAATGATGAACCTTGGGTGGATGTAGTCAACATTCTATGCCACTTTTGAAGGTAATTCCAAGGTCATGCGAGTCATCCAGGGTCAAATCACTAAAATATGGGAGGATGATGAAACTTGGTGAGTGTGGTCAACATCCAATCTCGAAAAACGTTTGCAGTCATTCAAGGTCGTAGGGTAATCTAGGTCAACTCACTGCACATGATGTATGGTCATGGAAACCTACAGTGGGTGTAATCAACATTTGCTACCACTATTTTTTCAAGGGGTAATTTCCAGGTCATCTAGGGTATCCAAGGACAATCAATGCCCAATCACTGAAAATGCTAGGATAGTCATGAAACCTCGTAGGTGTGGTCAACATTCAATTCAGTGCTGAAAATTTGAAGGTCATTTCAAAGGTTGTGTGGGGTCATGAAACTTGGTGAGGTTGAGTTTCCGTAACCGACGATCTGAAACATTTGGGCCAGCTGATGGTGCATGGTTGGCTAATACAACGATGATCATCCAATGAGGAGCTTTCCGTATAACCTGACCAATCTGACACACACTTTTTTTGACACACTTATGGATTTGGAAACCCCTCACAGAATAAAGCACAGCTTATTCGTTAAGGTTTACAAATTCATACGGAGGTGTCAGAAAGCAGTGTGTCGATGGGTCAGGTTACGGGAACACCCCTGGTGGGTGTACTTAACAGTTGATACTAAATTTCAATTAAGCTAGGGGATTCGCAAATTCACTTGTGTTTTTATTTTTATTTTTTTACTCTTACCTGGGTGCGCAGTGTGCAAACCGCACCTCCGGCGCACCGTAAAGGAGGCTAGGGACACGATAGATCTGTCCGGAAATTTTTCATTGAAACTCAGTATGAACAAACTTCATCGATGGTAACCAACAATCCAAAATAAAACAAAAGGGGTCACCGAGTACCTACGTTTTTCACATAATATTGATTCAAAATACTGTTTTGGCACTTTTTGATCAAAATTAGTACACAAACATAGGAAATTTGATTTTTACGACAGACGTTTTAATTATCCAAAAAAAAAAATTCTGCTCGAAATTTTTGATGGGATTTTAATAACAAGTTTGCGCACTACTAGAAGCTTTCGATTAAAAAAGAAAAAAGATGGGGGTCACCGACCTACGTGTTCTCAATAATGTAACGAATAGCACGTTTTTTAGTGTTCAAAATTGTGAGAAAACAGTCTATGCGACATTCGGAGGCGTCACACGCAAAATAGGTTACGCGATGTCAAAACGCTTTTACTCTCGCGCGTATCGAACACGCATTTCATAAGTAAGACCAACTTCCTATTTAATGCCTTAATAGTTTGCCTTTATAATGAGAAGTACTTCTCTAAAATCTGGGAAAAATTGGGAGCATTGAAACAAATACACGTAAAAACAAGAAAGTATGCTAACATCGTTAAAAAAAATACCGAGTTTAGGAACTTTCGGGGTATTTTACTGGCAATTCTGCCAAAATAATACTATAAAATCATGGTATATGTTACTGTAAATTGCGCCCGACGCGTACATGTTTAGAGAGCAGAATGCAGCTCTCTCACTTCCAAAACTAGTATATTAGGAAGAACAAAACTTGTACAAAAATGCGTGAAATTCAAATACTTTAGTAGATTAAATTTTAGTCTTTTCAATGTTTATTCCGTTTTTTCGTCTCTGAAACTTAGGAATTTAGTGTCGAGGAAGGGGAGGGCAGATAGAGTATAGCGCTGAGGGGGAAGTGTAACGTTTCAGGTGGGAGGTGCGGCCCCGATTCCGAACTGGGGACATGGGAACTGATTTCATCATTTTCATAGGCCATTGGAACTCAGTGAAATTTCGAAAAATTTGCAGGCGCAGGAACTGAAATTTGGCTAAATTTTAGCGTCGAGTAAAAGTTTTACAAAAGGGGACCTCAGCAAGAACGAATTAGCATCGCACGCTTTCTTACACATTTAGGGCCTACAGACTCTTTCTCATCCACACTCAAGAATTCCCGCCGTGTTTAAATAACGGTTTATTTTTTACCATGTGAGTTGCACTTTCAATTAAAGAGCATGTCATGATCCTAACACTAATCATTTGTTATAGTTGCAAACATGCATCATCGAGAAAAGGTTATTTCCAAATTTGAGTCGATCCGGACGGTGCCCATAGGCCACCTGTTGTCATCTATCCGTAAACGGATAATCAGATATTCTTCCAGACAATTTCGCATGTAACATTGACAACACATAATTAGACCATGAGATCAGGTAATAAAAGAATATCGGCTTTTTTTAAAAAGGTTAGATTTAAAAAAAATCTATCTTTGGTCAATTTGGGGGGTGGCTGGTGAACACACGACTTCGGCCTCCCCGGGGTAGCCTACATATAGGCCTAATTAGCATAAACAGTGCATAGAAAACAATAAAAAATATTGATTCTATTCCTACACAATTAAGTCGTCTTGTTTTAACTAAAACAAGGCATGTCAAACCTATACGTTCGCAGGCCTCATGGGGAAATATAAAAAGGCCGGATTCACCAGTATTCATCCAGAGTCCTTGGTGATTTCCCCAAGGCTTTTTTTTCCTTGAGAAGGTGTTGGAGTCTCTTGGCATTTTTTAGGTTCGCCGTCACGTTCAGGCATTCTCGAGCTTTCCATGTTTTTAGTTGCATATAGACGCATGCACGGCGCAGGTGCTGATTTACGCGCGAGTCCGCTCAGAACGCCACGCAAGCATTTTTGGTGGGAAAAATAAACTTGCGAACAGGCCAGATCTAGTGCCCGGAGATAACGTGTCCTAGCCTCCTTAAAGCACTATGTATTTGACGAATGAGCTGATTCATTATTGCTAACATAGCACCGTGGATGAGTGAAGAATTGTGCGATTGATGACCAAAATTGTGGCATTCTTAGATTGATAGTTGGGGGTATGCAATTGCTCCAATCTTGTTTAAGCCATACCACATTGCCGTCAGGTATAAGGATTCCAGAAAAGTTGGCCCATATCGTCGCTGGGCGGGAAAAAACCTCAGATGTGGCATTGTGACCTTGAAAAGCAAAACTCACATGAGTAAAAACGGTCACATGACAAAACCTCATATGTAACATTTCGAGAGACACCAAAAACTAAATTACTGTGCGTGTAATTGCCATGCACAAGAAAGGTTTTCCTTTCAAATATATTAGGTTAATTATTTACTCCAGATTCTGAACTAAAGTGCCATTAATTACTATCATATTTGACATGAAATTCAAGCTAGAACCCGATGTGACCAAAATGCAAATTGGGTTTTGGGGGCCCACTTTTACATTTTGAGGTTTTGCATTTGACCTCTGGAGTTACATATGAGGTTTTCCAAACCAGCGAAGATAGGCCAACCTATGGTTGGAGTATGGCGTCAAAATGCCTAAAATATAGAAACAGTCAACTTCTGTTGTGCAGGCAGGCCTGGTGCAAACCAAAATAAAGTTGCTCCCATTTTGGTAAAGAAATGTTCAAATTATTATATTGCAAAAGAATATAAAGAAGAATTTTGACATATTCACATGCTTTGTATCCGAGGTAGGTATAAGGAGGCCACTATATAGTCACCATGGTCGCTCAATGTGCACTGGATTTACATAGTCTTCGAAACTTATTTGGTCCATGCTTATAACTAAACAGTGATTGGAAAGCGGTTCCTTGTTATTTGTGTGTCTAGATGAACAATTTGCTTCACTTTTTACCAAGGATTGAGCACTGTTACTTTGGTTATCTGGAAAATGGACCTTTTGGCTAATTTGACATAACTCCAAAGTCGCACATCAACAAAATATGCATACTTGGAATACTGTAACCAGACGAACAATGTGTTTTACCCTCCACCAAACTCGAGCAATGTTAGGTTTTCAACCATCATGCCAATGTAACCCTTCATTGCCCTTCATCGTGAAACATGTTCCAGCTGCGATATTTTTTTCCGTTGAAATCGTATGTTAACTTGTTAACTCTGTGTGTGAAATTAGACTCTAGTTCATTGAACATAATGCCAAATTCCGAGAGTTATCACAAAAAATGCAACATGCCCACAATTGTCATGTATCTGCTCTGTTAACTTATATTTTTACAAGTACCCTTTCAATACTTTGGAATCCTGTTATAACATTCTTACAAAATATGCATAAAATGTTCCTAAATGCATCTTTGGCGTGTTTCCCAGGGCAACAGTAATTGTCTGAGTGACCTGTACTCGGAATTCTCATATGTTATAAATGTTACACCACGTGAAGTACCATGATATGTGGTGTAAATAACTTCCAAAAATTGCTATTCCTGCTTTATGTGTACTTTGTTATGGACTACGAACCCCAAAAAATTAGAGCCATTCTGCTACCAGTAAGGGGCAAGAACAAAATAGTTAAATCATCCCGTAACTCTTCAAGTGCTAACTATCACCGTTTTTTATGCATCTTGGTGCGGTTTCCATGGAAACAGTTATTTGTGCTGATGACCTGTACACGATTCAAATATGTTTACTAAATGTTCACACCATGTGCAGTACTTGATAATGGTGGAAATACATCAAAAGTTAGTGGCCGATCTATTTTCTCTTTGGTCATTCACAGCTCTAGTGGTTAGTGGTTATGGTACCATGGAACCATTGAAATATTGCTATTTCTGACTGTACCTGACTTTATGTGGACTTTGTAATGTAACAATTGAAACCATAAAATAACTTGAGCCATTCTGTACTATCAAGGGGCACCAAAATAAGTTGAAGTTCCTTTAAACTATTAAAACATTCTAAAAATCACGATTTTTAGCATTTTTTGGGGGAAAAAAATTCAAATTAGAAGCCATTACTAAATATGTAACAAAAAGGGGGTTTTCAAACTTTGCCCAAAAAAATGACTAGCATTGTTGTATTCTACAAGAACCAAATTAGCTCAATTCGTATGTATAGGTTATGGATAACATATTTTAAAAAGCAAAATATCAACATTTGCTAAATTTTGCGAAAAAAATGCCACGTTTGAGTACATTATAAAATAGCTATAATTACCCAATTTAAACAAATTAGTAGATTAAAAAAATCAGACATCCTTATAAACTATTGTTATTTATAGAGGATAATAATTATAGGAACATTGCGGATCAGGTTTTGAATTATGCGCAAAAGTTGTTCCCTACCCTTAAAACAATGGCCCCAAAATCACCCAATTGGGGGCATTTTTTTTTTTTTTTTGAGGGCATACAGTTGATGAATTGAAATGATAAGATCGACTGTAGTCAAACTTTTGCCTCATTGCCAGATGTTTTTATTATTGAAAACTAATGTATCTTGATGGGCTCTAACTAAAAAACATTGCTTAAACTTTAGAGAGGTGAGGCAGGTAAATCAAAAACTAGAGCATTCTTACAGATTTAGTCCGGACTATACATCGCCTGTTGGAAAAAACGACAACCTTTTTACACGCTTTCTTGTTCACGCATCTATCCACCTTGAAACAAGTAGCCCACCCGGGGTTGTTGATCACTGTTGAGCCCACAGCTATGCTTACTAAGGGAAAGTCATCTATCTGCCAAAATGTCATCATAGGAATAAACTATTCTTCTTTGGAATACACTGTCATTGTGAATTATTTTAGGGTTTTTGATGATTGTATAATTTGGCTAGGGGAAGATCTCATTGTGTTTACAACAGGTGACGCAACCCTGGGAAGTAAACATTTTTTTCCTAAATAACTTTATATAATTATAAAAAACTCAGTTATATGCGTGTTTTCACGTCTAGATGTGACATTTGCTTGAAAATGAAGTAAGGGTTTTTTGGACGTGTGATTTGTTTATCGCAAGCTGCTTTACACCTTCAGCATTCTTTCGTTTAGAGCCCAGTCATAGACAAATGGAAGAATTTTAGTTTGAGTTGCGAAGGTATCATGCGCAGGTCCCGCGGATAACTGTGCGTTTGTTTTGGCGTCTATTAAAATCGCGCATCTCTACGCATGCGTTCCTGCTTTGCCGCGTGCCGATGTGGAGCGGTTTTTCTTGCCGCCATAAGACGCCAAATTGGAAAAAGTGTCCAATTTAGTGGTTTTCGGCCGTGTAATGGAAAAAAGTAAGTCGGTGACCCTCAGTTTTCTTTCAAATTTTGAAGAACGGATATAGGGACCTCAACAATTTAGAAATTACAAAAATTTTATCGAGAAGTTTTATTTTGTTAGGCCGATCCAGCGTCAAAAATTTGACTTTTCCATTAAGACTTGAGTGGTTAAAAGTGACACCTACCTTTTTTGTTTGGCTATAGCTCAAAAAACAAGTCGTTGACCCCCATTTTTATTTCAGATCTTAATCAGCAGTGTAAATACCACATATGTGAGAAAATTCTGGAAAATTTAGCGAAGTAGATCACATAGTAGATTCAACCCAATGTGTCACCAGAGGAAAAGTTTTGGACAGCGTCGATTAGTGGGGATAGGGGCCAGAAAAAAGAAAACATTGAGGCCCGATTCACCTGTTTCATGAATGAATTGAGATATCTGGCGTTTCATGTTGCCATCATTTTCAAGACTTTGTGTTCCTCGTATCCAAAGTACAGGCGCTTAAAAGTCAGAATAGTCAAACTCCACCCTACCTGTTACCTTGCAATAAAACTGAAGCAAAAGACGATTAGACAGGAATGTTTGAGAGCTATGTTTTGTAGCTACAAATGCGCTTACGCTAACTTGAATGATTTCATAGAATTGATTTCTCTCTGCTATTGACTACATGTTTCAATAGATTTAGCTTGGAATTTAATCCAGATTTTTAATTCCAACCACTGCAATGCCCATCATTCAATGCCCCATACCTCGGAAAAGTACTAGAGGTGACACGGTGGGTTTGAATCTATATAAACACCGTCAATCCCCCTTTACATGTATTCCTTGCCCCACTGAATATCAGTGACCAAGGGTATGCACACCACTTCCATTGAATCCGCAAAAACCTCGCGTGATAAGTAAATCCGTCCGTTATGTACCAGGACAATGGACTCAGATTCTCTGGCAGACTGAAGAGCCTTGTGTCTATGACGATGATGTGATCTCCCCCCACCCGATTTATAGTTCAGGGGCATTATGTAAGGAATCTGGTGTCCGTGGGCCTTCATGTTTTATTTTCTAATTTTTATTAGATTCCAATCTACATTATCCACTTTCTCCAACAAAATCCATGGTGCACTTTTTCTGAGAGTTTATAATTCATTATTTTATGCAAATTAATATGATCGTCATTTCAAAAATCATAGAAAATGCCCAAGTACCATGAAGGTTTAACTGAAAGAGTAGGATTATATTTCTTTGACCCTTACAAATCCTTATCTAGCGTTCTCATCTTGCTAGCGTCTTCACCATTCAAGAGGCGGCCAAAACGGCCCCGATTCACTGACAAAACATTAAAATTACCATATAATATGGAATTTGTTTGGTTATACGTTTAAAATATTACAAAATGTATATAAAGTGTTTAAGATTAATTCCTTGACCATTAGAAAATCGTGTGGCATTTCCGTGTCGATAAAATGGAGAAATCCCAGATGATTAACACTACGTCTGTCGTTTGAGACTTTTCAAAACCTACAATACCAAGTCGTATTATATGTATTATGTCCATCCAAAAAATTATTAAGAAAGTATTTAGATTGGGGTATGAGACATGGTTTTGATCACTATATATTATATTAATATACTTTATTTGTTATCAGCCTTAATTTAAAGATGTGATCAAGTGATAACAACTACATGCCAATTTTGTAGGTTTAAAGAAATAAACGGAAGGCATATTGCCTTAATTTTTCATTTGAAGATGTTTAACAACCCAAATATACCAGGCGCATGAGTTTTAAATTTCACGGTCATATTCTTTCAGTATTTGTTCGTTGTTTGCGGATATATACCTAAATATATCCAGATGGTAAAATGTAGGAGTTTTAACGACCATTTGAAGACGTCCATATTGGCTGACGCCTGAATTGAGGAAAGATGATCTTAAAATTATGCCTGACAAGGAGCTCACATGCCATTAAATACAATTTCCTGTTTCTTCCATACAATTATTATATCTAGTCAAATTGTGCATTTATTTACAATTTTGCCATTTTGGTAGAAATTTTGAGGACATTTGGCATCTGAAGCAAGATAATGATGGGTAAGCGTTTCTGATGGCCTTTGTTGTTGAAAATATCATATGTGTTTTCCTAGTATTAATGATTATTTTGGCCCAATTATGCGCATTGTAAATAATTTTCATATTTTGGACACCATCTTGAATATTGCTGGAATGTTGCATGTTTTGATTGTCTTTAACATTTTGACTGTGTTATAGATGATAAAGGAAGCTAATCGGTTGATTTGATTGAGTACTGGGTATTTTAATTTTGAATTATCACGTCATACTTAATGTGCATGGAAAATGGTGACATATGCTCGAAAAACTTGGCACCATCATTTTTGGCCCCTCAATCACATAATATTTAACAGTTCCCACAGAGACCGAGAAAAGAGAACGGAAAATAAAATTCAAAGCTCACCGGGAACCCACATGGCCACCGACTCTTAGATTGAGCTATAACAGTCTGTCTCAAAAAATGGTACAATCAAAAAACGATTATTTTTGCAATAGTATATCTCAACAAAAGTAAGTCGTTTTGTCCATCACATACACTTAAATGCAGGGTCAAACCATGAGGTGTGTCAAACCCATTAACGGCGCAAGTGGAAATGCACAAATTGAAAAAAAGGAAATTCAACAAAACCAATTTATATTTATTCATTACATGAAAAGACAGTTACTTCAAGTTCTTTTTGAAAAACTCAAATGTAATCTTGCGCACTTTTAATTTCCACAACACCTTCAACTTTATCTTGTATTTTCATTATGTCACTACGTTATCATGTGATTTAACAATTAAAATGAAGATTGGCAATCACAAAGGTACGCTGTAATACCTCGAGTGTGTTTATTAATTACGGCTTATGTAAGTTTGTGATTTTCTAGGTTGTAAATCTATTCCATGTGATCTGAAAATTATTTGGGCACTTTAACTCCTTAGTTGAATCATTTAGAGCAAATTAATACACAATGACTTTTTTCGATTTCTTGTATTTTAG
>JAMKCH010036341.1:0-57500 GCA_023653785.1 Ophioderma brevispina
AGTTCAACCTGATGATGTATTCAGTTTGTATATGACATCCTAATGACGAACTGTACTCGAACTTTGATTCCGGCTGTCGGCATATAGTAGTGGGTGAGCAGGCATGTTGGTCGGTACAACCTGGGGGGGGGGGGGGGGGGGGGGGGGGCAAGAGGCTTTATACCAGGGCTACCTCATACTATGACATTCACAAAAATGTATGATGGCCATTCTGTAGGGGTAGCTTAATCGATCTAGGGATCGCAAAAGATTATACAGGTAAAAATTGAAAAGTGGTCCAATGTTGCAGAATGACATAAAACAAATGTTCGTAGATCGCAAGGATTAAAAAACTGTATAGTGTGCATCTCGGACTTACCCTTATGGAGTTCTAAGCTGCAAACCGTTATTGTAGGTCAAGGTTAAATTTAGCTTCTACAGGGGTCAAATACTAAAAAAAGCTACAATTTCAGTGGAAATGGTCTCATATTGTTCGTAATGTTATTACAACTAAAATAATAGGATGTGTGGGACATTCTGCAAGGTGAAATTAAAACAAGTACGCACCTCATTGTACTCCCCTTACCCCTTATGAGGGCTGGGGTTAATTTTGGGTGTAAATTGGTAACTATACATTACATTGTCCAAACTATACCTTATTTTACTCGTCTGCTACATTTTCAAACATATGAGACCTCTCCATTGAAATTGAACGCCTTTTTTAGTATTTGACCCTGTATAGAAGCTACATTGACCTACAATAAAACGGTTTGCGCTTATAACTCCTTGAGGGTAAGTCAGAGATAGCACCAAAACTATAATTTTTGTAATCCTTGCGATCTACGAACATTTTGGTATGTTAATTCAGGAAACATTGGGACCTTTTCAATTTTTAAACTGTTCTATCTTTGCGAGCACATAGAGCGCTTAAAGTACCCCTACAGAATGGCCATCACTACATTTTCGGTTATGTCATAGTATGAGTAGCCCTGGTATACTGCCTCTGTGTTCCCCCAGGTTTGGGGATACCAATAAGGCTACCTTTCAGATGGTCTGGTCATCCACTATAAGCTAACGTTGTTTTGCGTGATACTGTTAGATTGAACCGTAAACCACTCAAAAGCCGGTGGTGGAGCACTATTTCAGAACATGTTGCCATTTTGCTTCTGCAGTGCGCGACCTCAAGCATAAGTCGGTATTTCGAAAATGAAACCTGATATGACTTCCCTGGATTACAGCAATGCAGGGATTCTCGTCAACCGAAAACCGACTATATGTATTGGGAATATTTGTGCTTTGATTTCCCTCTTTTTCAATATAAACATGGATAAACACTAACTACTGCCGGTATTTAATAATTTCACCGACAGCTGTGGCGTTTTGTACGGTAACCGTAGTATCGCAATTGTTCGTGTACGCATTGATCAGTAAGGGTTATTCAAAAGTAAAACTTCATCGCCACACGCATTGATCACGGTTATTTGACTTGCAGAAAAGAGCTGTGAAAAATATCAGTAAAATAGCCATGATACGCAGCTTGTGATTCATGATTGCGACAACGGACTAACATGATTTAATAAATTGAGAGAAATGTACCCGAAATATGGCGCGCCCGCATATAATCCACACTATGGGCTTAGGGCATAGAGTATTACAAAAATATCAAAAACATACAAACAGTGAATACGTCCACACAACAAAATAAGTTTAGCTAAGATTCGCGTAATAGGCGCAATCCAACAAATTAATATACGCGTATTATTTGTAAATATTGACAAAGAATACGGAAGAATATTTTCCGTTTTCTATGTGTTGAAGTAGTAACACTTATTGTCAAGGCTAGTGAAGATGCGTTGTTTTTCAGATGAAATTTATCTGTACAGAATAGGAATAAATAAAAAAATATAATAGGATGCGACAAGGTGTACCGCTGGTAAATTATTGTGTTAAGGTTTCCCTCAGAGATTCCCGATGCCGCCCTCAATTATCTACAAATCGTGTATTTCATGCTTATTATAAAATACAAATCACTATGTGAAGCTATGAGCTAAATGATATCTTTTTTACCAAATCTCATCTTCGTAATAATTTCCGGATCCGTATCCCGAAAACTTTTCAATGCCTATTAAACATGAAAGTCCGCAAAACGAAAGTCTGATTCATCATCGCAATTGACATTTTTTTTTTTAATATTAAATACATATTTTCGAAATCTTCGGAGCTGCTTTTAACATAAGACATGGTTTATATGTTCAGTGCTTTGTGCGTGCAGTGATTTACAACAAAAAATTTCTGTAAAAATGGCGATATCGGATCTCTGACATGTTCCCACAGAACAGAGAACCAATCTAATTTTGAGATTCTAGTTTTTGACACAGCATAAACATACAATTCGCGCAAGCTTTAAAATACACAAATACCATTTCATAGCATAAATAAATCTCAAGACGATTTGTGAAAGCCACTGAGGAGTGTTTTGGATATTTTTTTATTTAAGAAATAAGCCAAACAATGTTTCTTCTATAGTAATCACGGGAGATTAGCATGATTAAATAAAACAAACATATAGGCCTAATCCTCACAGTCTATTAAATGATTTGACAGCTTATGCAGTTACTTCTTCAAACCCAAATAGACATTTGATATTTTTTCTGAATAACTTGAAAACATATGCCACTACACTTATGGGAGCGTATATCACATGCATTTTCACCACCAATGATATTCATTAATTGATTCAAATGATTAATCGCTTGAAGCATTTTTCGGTTTCTCAAAAGCTTGGGTGGTGTGTTTTCTCTGGTAAGATGCTTGTAAAGGGAAGAATATGATATCCCTTTTGGTTTCAAAATATTTCTAATTTTGGCTAAACTACCTATATTTCTGTTATACAAAGTACCCCCGAAAAAACATTGATTAAGATTTCATTTTTCTACAAAAAAGTCTTGGCTAAGAACCCCCTTTTGGTTCTATAATCCCTAACGAACCTTCATGGGGTTCTTTGTTAAACAAAAAAGTTTTGTAGCCAAGAAAATAGTTCTTTTTTGTACAACCTTACAAGTAAAGAACTCTTAATCAACAACCCTTCAAATTCCTTCAAATTTAGTCGGTGACAAAAGCTATTTTTAGCAGACTACAATAATTTAGAACCAAAAAGGTTCAATTTGTTTTGATTTGATATGAATCGGGTGTTCAGTAACGAAAATCAGCAGGGGGTGGTAAACCACCCCCCCCCCCCCTTTCTGGAATTTTGTTAAAAATGGCTTCAATGTAGACGAGGGTTAAAACACACAATTAGCAAAACATTTACAATATAATTAAAAACTGCATACATTTTGATCTTGCAAGTACAATGTGATATATTTAAAGGTAATGATCTACAATAAAAGCAGCGATGAAAAAACTGAGGAACTATAACGTAGGAAATAAATGGGTCTTCAACATTTTCTTAAAAGATTTGACATCGAATGCCATACGGATAGATAGTGGTAGAACATTCCATAGCCTTGGGCCTAATAATGTGAAAGCTGAATCTGCAATAACACGTTTATTCAATGACACAACAAGGCGGGTCGTGTCCTTTGATGATCTAAGGCCACCTCTACCACAGACATACAATGTCAACATCTCACAAAGGTAAGCAGGCCCTAATCTGTTAACACAATTGTACACATTTAGTAAGATCTTGAAGTTGATCCTCTGCTGAACAGGCAACCAATGAAGTTCACGTAGAAGTGGCACAGCATTTGTACATCTATCAGCACAGAACACGAGGCGCGCAGCGCGATTTTGAAGTTTCTGCAACCGCCGAATGTCATATTGAGATATGCCACCCAACAGAGAGTTGCCATAATCCAGCCGAGACAGAACCAAAGATCTCACTGCATGTGTACAAGTATCTTGATCAATAAAACGTCGGATACGACTAATGTTCCGCAGATGGAAATTGACAATACGGCAGATGGAACTGACCTGATGATCCATTTTAAAATGAGGGTCAAAAGTAACACCTAAATTCTTTATGGAAGCAGAAGGATCAATCACTGATTCGCCGATCTCCAGCCTTACGTCAGACAACATGTCGACCTGCCGGGGAGAGGAGATGAGGAAAAACTCTGTTTTGGAGTCATTTAACTTCAATTTGTTTGCCAGCATCCACCCTCTCACCTCGGAAATACAACTTGTAAGTCTACGCTGAGCCCGATCAAAATCACCAGACACTTTGGGGTCAAAGCTCACATACAGCTGAGTGTCGTCAGCATAAACATGATAGGCGATTTCAAAGCGGCGAAGAATAGCGGTGACAGCTAGGCTTTGAATAGAGCGTGAAGATCGGTGGACCAGCAACTGATCCTTGTGGGACGCCATATTTCAGGGGGTGATTTGAAGAAATTCTCCAAGAACACAAACTCTGCTAGAACGATTAGTAATGTATGACTTAAACAAATTTAAAACAGAGCCATTGATACATATTCACTTCTGAACCTATCAACAAGAATATTGTGATCAATGGTATCAAAAGCTGCTGACATATGTAATAAAACAATTTTACCGTGACCAAGTTCTTGAATAATGTCACTTTTCACCTTGAGAAGGGCTGTTTCAGTACTGTGAGCAGGTTTATCTCTATCTATCTATCTAACGGCCGCAGCCGAGATGCTGTTCACCATGTAGCGCCAAATGTCCCTGTTTGTCATTAGGTTGGGGATGTCAGATGGATCCTGCTGGATGTCTCGAGCAATCACATCAATGTAGTTAAAGGGGCGACGACCCCTGTTTTGGCATGGTAACTTCCAACATGTGACGTCTGAGACTACTTGGTCAATCGCACGATGACAGTGACCGGCAAATCGTGCACGGCGTTGGGCAACAGAAGATGAAATTGGAGGGATATCTCCATATACCTGTGCTTTGGTCTTGTGCTCACGACAGGATATGTTTTGTACTCGCATAAGAAGCTTGGTGTAGGTGCCACCCAGTCTATCCTGTAGCTCTTTCTTCATGGTCCAGGTCTCAGATCCATATAACAGGATACTCTCTACACAGGCTCTAAAGAATTTCAGCTTGGTTGAATTGGAGATACCAGATTGCCATAAGTGTGTAGTTTATTGCAGGCATTCCAAGCTTGTCCTTTGCGTGACAGGAAGTCTTATTTATCAGTAAGGTCTTTTGAATGCAGATATTCATTCAGTCTTGAAACAACCGGATTCTCAAGGATCTTGCCAAGGGTCGGAAGGTTTGAAACCGGACGGTAATTTTTCAAGATGTCACGATCAAGATTGGTCTTTTTAATCAGAGGTGTAATCACAGCTTGCCGAAGAACAGATGGAAAAAGACCTTCCCTGAAAGAATTGTTGATCATTGACTTGATAAAAGGAGATAAAACATAAATTTTTCCAAATACCCGAGTACATCTAAGAAGGAATGTTCCTATGCCAAATTAAAATTTTAAGGTTTTATATAGAATCTTAATCTTATTCCCACACCAAAAAGCTGTCAAAAATCACAAATATGATCTAGAACAAATCTAACCATCGAGCCAGCTATAACAAGAAATCACAAATACGTTTATAAATGTTTACAAAATATCATTAAGTATTTTATGTCGAATTAAAAAAAATGTTATTTTATAGAATGTTTTAACCGAAAGTTGAAACTTACAACGTTTCAAAACGGTTTAAAGCCGTTTAATTTTGAGTTTTCAAGAAGGTGTATTACCAACCTTTCTGAGGCCCAACATTGAAACTTTTTATCGCATTTGTTAAATAAAAGTAATTAGGCAAATGTTTTCAAAATATTTAGTGTTTTCTTGGTGCAGCTATATATCCTGTTGTAAATCTGTTAACATTGATAGTGCTTACCCAGACTTCTTTCTGCCAAATCTTTTTTCCGATACGACCGGACGGTGAGTCTGCCAATTCTTTTTTTCAGATTAGCAAACGACTGAAGTGAGTTCTACGATATCGTCGCTAAGATGCAGGACGCCTCTTCCTAACTGCAAGGCTTGCTAGTTCCTACATATTGTACAAAGAAATAAAAATGGGAATCAAAAGTGGTTTTGATTTTCATGAGCTCGAAATAATGAAGCACGTGCACATTTCCTTAAACCATTGCTTTAATGCGACTCATCTAATTGCCACAGAGGGACACATATATCTGATCGTTTGAGGTGGCTATTTATTGCTTAGACTATTACATTGCTTGACGCGACTCATCCAATTGAACGAAGGGACACAGATATCTGATCACACTTTGAAGTGTAAATAAATATATCCAGAATTAACATCTAAAATAAAAAAAATAACACGTTAAGATAATGGAAAGTGTTATCCGCTGATTTACTTGCGGGCAATATCAGTTAATCTTGGACTCTTGTACACTCACATATCTATTCGCTCATACAATATACATTTTTTAATATTAACATTTTCCTTTAAAAACTATAATAATTGTACTTTGTATTATCGCTTTTATCAAGAAGAGTTCTTGGGAAATGTATGTTCGTCCATCCTCTACAATAGTCATTACTGTAACCTTTTGTAACAAGGGCACTGCAATCCCACGCTATGCGTTTATCAGTGTCCTCATCTCAACCTTTTATAATGTTTGCTTACAATGCGTACATATATTCATTAATTTATATTTGTTTTGTTTATCATGCATACGTATATTCTATAATTTATATTTGTTTTGTTTATCATGAATAATTATATTCAATATTGTATACTGATGCGAGATGAAATAAATTAGATTGAATGACTGATTGATGATAGAGATATGATAGGACCACATCAGACCCTCTGACCTTGGCCATACTGTTGAAAATGACAAATAGCAAAAACGGGACCGCGTATATAGAGGACAAAAGACCGAGAAGGGAGTTGTATAAAGTGCCAAATTGAGGATAAAATATGGCCATGTCAAAGAACTAACTCGGTACTTATCATGTATCTTGAATAAAACATATGAACGTGTGACAATAGCTTCATTCAGACACATGCAGGGACAAACATTGAATTACCCAGTAGTTTGGTAAAGGGTGATATTAGCTGAACTATTTGACTAAGATGGAGCCACTCAAGTAAATCTAAGTACTGGATCAATAACATAAGATGAATCGCACATGATACATAAAAATCATTCAAGCACGCCGCCTTCGCATCTTATGATTCACTTAAACAACACCCGCAAACCAATAGCCTATGTGAAGGGCGATGTTTATGTGATGTATTAATCATGTAACGAGACATACCATAAAATACTTAGTTCATTATGGTGTAACAAAGCCCAGGATAATTGACCAACCTGATTTTGGGGCAAACAGTACCAATAGCCTATTTGGAGGGCAGATGTTGATGTGATGTGTAACCTAATCATGGTAACGAGCAAATACACAAATGCGTAGTCTTATGCTGTATCAAAAAGACCAGGATAATTGAACCAATTGAAATTTCGGGCAAAACAAGTAACAAAAGGCCTATTTGAAGGGCAGGCGGTTATGTGATGTAACTTAATCATGTTTGTTAACGAGCGCAAATACCACAAATGATAGTATTATGATGTATCAAAGCCCAGGTAATTGAAACAAATTGATTTTGGCAAAAACAGATTGACCTGCAGAAGATCCATACAGTGTAGAATTTTTAACATGAAGGTAACGCAAACGCTTGTTGACTGAATGAAGTATATTAACTCATACACTGCTTTATGTACACAAATTGTATATGACCAACACCTTCAGTTCTGTGACTGTTATGTATTTGCTTGTGATGCAAAGGATTGACTTGACGGAATAAAGGATATGAACAAACAACGATAAAGGGCAATGAAAATTTTACCATGCGTACCACACTAAATTCCATCCATGGTCAGTTTGGAACCCGATACGCGAATATAGACACAAAAACTGGCGTCGTAGGCCTAGGACTTAGATTAATGTACCAAGAGTGGTGTTGCTTATAGTATAAAACAACTTCCAAAAGTGTATGGATGCATCTGATGCTCTCACTCAAACTGTAAGACTTGAGGTTTGAGTGGATATACGGCTCTCGAACACGCCCTGACTGGATAGGTCCAAGTAAATCGCAATAAACGCTGGTGATAATCGTATAATTCTTGTACTGTTTAACATGTCTTTTAAAGTATATGGGTTATCTCAATATTCCACAACCAACGCCGAACCAGGCATAGAGTTTCGATAAAGTCCTCCACGAGAAGAACATTCGCCTTGTCAACGGGTGGACGTAACGCTAATTTGGCACTAGGGGACGATAACACATTCGGGAGAAGACTGGTAGAAGGACTGTCGCGAAGCTCATCACCAGATTACCGGGTGGTGCATACCTCACCAGTATCTGGCCGACAGAGCCAATCGATTGCCAAGTTCCAGGTTTGGACTGTTCACTTTCAATAGTTTCTTACCGGCAAACAGAAAAACGGATGAGTCCTCCATAACTCGAGATTAAACAACGACAACACCTCGGGATTTTAATTGAGATAGTGACTGCACTGCTGTACATTTTATCGAGTCTGGCAATCCATGTAGAGTATACAAGTCGACAATCACAAAACCTGTTGATGTTTGTCGGCCAGCCGATCTAGAGTACATTGCTTTTCTCGCTTTTTAGTTAAATAATTCCTAATAGAAACTGCTTTCTCCTCGTCTTATGTTAATCAAAGTTTCAAGATACTCTTACATCAAGGCTCTGATAGAGATGCAAGAGCAATTTTTAATAGTTGTATGTGTAAAATCATGTCAGCACATAACAACACGACCTCTTGGTGCGGCGATGAAAAGCGAGTGACCACATACAATGGGTCAAGGGAGAAGTAATAAAAACGCACTGACAAATGATAGGCCGAGCGCAAACCCAAAAAGGGGCAAGCGCTGTTGTATGTAATTGGAAACCAGGATGTGCGAGGAGTACCAAAAGGAGTGCAGTTACGGTTGCCAAAGCACCAGGCAAAGACTCCTCCTAGATAAATGACGTTTCACTTTTGTCGGGTCGCCTTAGCGAACCGACTATAGAAAACCACTGCTCTTAAAATTGCGAAGGACTCTATGTCTATAGGAAGGTCATTTCATAATTGTTTCTTTTATGGAAAATGATTCTTAAGTACTAATAGTAATTTTGGAGTTTTATCGTTGGGTGTGTAATGCGATTGCAATTTCAGACAAAGACTAAAGATCATTGCATGTTTGAAATGGCCTTTAACCTTAAAAAAGCATTCTTGATTTAGTTCGGTGAAGACTTGCTTTTTGATGGGGTTGGTTTTATTAAAACGTTGCAGGGATTAGATAAAAGGGTGCGTAACAAATAGGCGAGTTATAAGTAAGAAAATGATTCAGGCAACCACGTAGAGTTATACTAGTAATGATTGAAGCTTTACCATGTATTGTGTTGATATTATTTAAGAAGAAGTTTTAGTTTTAGGTAACATATTTATTTGAAAAGACAGAAGTGTAACCTACATTAAAATTAAAGATATAACTTGGGGATTTCCGTTTTAACACATTTTGGCACCCAATTGGGCGTTTTTTCTCTTTACTTTATTTGAAATGACGAGTGAAGGTGTAACCTATGTTAAATTAAAGCTTATAAGGGGGACGCCACCACTAATTCGTCCACGTTTTATGTAATATAACGCAAGTCGGCTAAAAAAGTGCAGGCTTAGACAAGATTCTACTGGTCAGTTCTTCAAAATGGGAGCTACAAATCGCATCCACATGGACGATAGAAATTGATCTCAACAGTTGCATAAATGAGAAACAAAATAGGTTTCATCGCAAAACCAAGATACGGCCGCGGATTGTGCACGGGTGGTCATCCTAGATATGAGTGATGCGTGGTGGTAAATTCAGCGTATTGCGTGTTTAATGTGAAAATAACGTGAAAATGGATGGTCAACACCATATTTCACGCAAAATTTCTAAATCTTCAGGAAAGCGCTTTATTTTGATACCAAACACGAGTCTCCAAAGTATTGCAGGTGAGTTGTGTAGTGTGAACCGGAACCCGTACAAAAATGCGTTGTATCCTATGGAGGTCATTAGTGGTGACGCTCCCTTAAAGAGACGCTATGATCGGGCGGCTCGGTGGTAAATATACTAATACCTGAAAATATTTGATTTTTGAGGGGTTTGATTGGTATTCGGGTAAAAAACTGTGCGTGAGTCTCAAATGAAACTTTCAAGATTTTAAATTAGATTTGAGCAAGCAGAGGTTTAGTGCAAAATTTTCAAAAATGTGGCTACATCATGATTGATAAGACCTAAGCTATCACTATCAGTACCGACAGTAGGCCTAGGCTGGCTAGATCTTGAGGCTAGTATGTATGAGTTTACCGATTGCCCCTGTTGTGATTAATATAACCCGTTTTCGAATGTGTTCCTGTTATGTGTTCTTACTGAGTACCCCCTCAAATACATAAGTTTAGAGAAAAAAAACTCCGGTTAAAAAATTCCAACGACACAAAGTTGATTTCGGTGGTGGTGGTGGTGGTGTGGTGGGGGGGGCACCACAGCAGTAAAGAAGACCATAGGTCCTATATTGACACTTACTTTAAAATAATCTTGATGCGGTTCCAGTTCTTCTCCATAACATTATTATTGCACACAATTAAAATTAGGAGGTGCCACTCAAAACGTTTTCCTAAATAGAGCCCTTCTAAAAAGGTTCTAAGTAGAACTAAAACGAAAACATTTTCGGTTATGTTCATGCAGCTCCATAGGCCCTTGAAACATGTAGGTTCTACGAAAGAAACCTGGTCTGGTTTAGACGCAGGGATCAAACAGGAGATTCTGTAGTGCGTTTAATAAAAATAAGGGTTTTCTTTTTTGATGAGTAAAGTTTTATGCCTTTTTAAGGTCCGTATATACAGAACGGGACCGGGCACGAACACCCCAGGTCCTTGTTTCTTGTCGGGGAGGGGGAGGAAACCAACCCCATGAAAATAATGATAACAGTGCGCCTGCGGTGTAAGTGGGTCTGTTATTGTGCGTAATGCGTTGCATTAGGTAACCACGAAGATTACGCATGGCGGAAGAAAACTTTCTTCATTAAAAGATAATGTGGGTGTTTTGGGTGCCTTAATGGGCCTAATAGGCTTATATCATTAATTTTGAAGAGACTAAAACTTTTGTAATATTTCCTAATACGGTCCGATTAAAAACTTATACTTGGAGGAAAGGAACATGATGTGAAATCTGTAAATATAGTTCATTTGAGCGTATTTTTTTTTGCATATCAATTTGTTTTTATACAAGCAAACTTACGCGCAATCTAAACGTCAAATTATTTTTATTTTTTAAAAGATCCCTTTTTATTGAATGATAATTTTTAAAATAGCAGCATATTTGGTACCAGTAAACTCTTCAGATATTAGCGTGTGGTTAAAGACGATTTTATTTCATCCATCTCTTTATAAAATAATCACAACATAGCTGCACAAGAAAAACCGCATGGCGGCGGTCCGTACAGGACTATTCCGGAAGATTTCAGAAATGATAACGATTTTTAAGCCACTGTAATAAGCAAAAATACAAGAGCAATTGCATTCAAATTTGGCCAGTTGACATAAAACAATATTAAATACATGAATAACGTAGTTTTTAAAATTTTGTTCACTTTGGGTGTTCTAACGGGGCGCACCACTAATTCATCCACTTTTATTAATTAACGCAAGTCGGCCTAAAAAAAGTGGCAAGCTTAGACAAGATTCTACTGGTATTTCTTCATAATGGGGCTACAAATCGCAGTGATTATCCCACATGGACGAAGAAAATTGATGTCCAAATGAATACCATGGAAACCAAAATCAGGTTTCATCGCAAAACCCAAGATACGGCGCGGATGTGCACGGGTGGTCATCATGAGTGATATGAGATGATGCGGGGTAGTAAATTCAGCTATTGCGTTATAATGTGAAAATAACGTGAAAATGGATGGTCAACACCATATTCACGCAAAATTTCTAAAATCTTCAGAAAAAGCGTTTATGTGTGATACCAAACACGATGTCGGTCTCAAGATATGCAGGGAGTTGTAGTGTAACCGGAACACGTACAAAAATGCGTGTGTATTTCCTATTGGAGATTGCATTAGTGCTTCGTGCGCTCCCTATAACTTGGGGATTCAGTTTTAACACATTTTATTTTGCGGCACAAGTGGGCGTTTTGTCTATTTCTTTATTTTCTTTATGTGAAATGAAGGGAAGGTTAACCTATGTTAAATTAAGCTTATAACTTGGGATCAGTTTTAACACATTTTGCGCCCAATTGGGCGTTTTTTCTTATTCTTGTTAATTTGAAAATGGACAGGAAGGTGTAACCGATGTTAAATTAAAGCTTAGAACTTGGGTATTCAGTTTCAACACATTTGACGCCAATGGGCCGGTTCTATTTTCTTTATTTGGAAATGACAGGAAGGTTGTAACCTATGTTAAATTAAAGATTATAACTGGGGGATTCAGTTTAACATTTGGCGCCCAATTGGGCGTTTTTTTCTATTTTCTTTATTTGAAATGACAGGAAGGTGTAACCTATGTTAATAAAGCTTATAGAACTTGGGGATTCAGTTTTAACACATTTGCGCCCAATTGGCGTTTTTCTATTTCTTTATTTGAAATGGAAGGGAGAAGGTGTTAACCTATGTTTTAAATTAAAGCTTATAACTTGAGAATTCAGTTTTACCATTTTGAGCCCAATTGGGCGTTTTTCTAGTTTCTTTATTGAAATGACGGGAAGGTGTACCTATGTTAAATTAAGCGTATACTGGGTATTATTTTTTAACACATTTGCGCCCAATTGGGCGGTTTTCTATTTCTTTATTTGAAATGATGGGAAGGTTGAACCTATGTTAAATTAGATTATAACTTGGGGATTCAGTTTTAACACATTTTGACGCCCAATGGGCGTTGTTCTCATTTTCTTTATGAATGACAGGAAAGGTGTAACCTATGTTAAATAAGCTTATAACTTGGGGGATTCAATTTTAACACATTTGCGCCCAATTGGGGGCGGGCGTTTTTCTATTTTCTTTATTTGAATGACAGGAAGGTGTAACTATTTAAATTAAAGCTTATAACTTGGGGATTCAGTTTTACACCATTTTGCGCCCAATTGCGCGAGTTTTTTATATTTCTTTATTTGAAATGGACAGGAAAGTGTAACTATGTAAATTAAAGCTTATAACTTGGGGTTCGTTTTAACACCATTTTGCGCCCAATGGGCTTTTTTCTATTTCTTTCTTTGAAATGACGTAAAGGTGTAACCTATGTTAAATTAAAGCTTTAGAACTATGTGAGGTCAAATGTCACACACCAAGGTCAACGGTCACGGGAGATCAAGTTGTAAACAAGGTGATTGGTTCTTAATGCAATGGGTTTATGTTCTTGTTATCAAACCATCTACTTTATATTCAGCATGGGTTTCTTTTATACATATTTCTGTAATAAAAGTGCAACTTAAAACTAGAAATCCATCTACTCCTTTAAATGCTTTTTAATGTTGTTCTATTCTTGTAAAATTATGCCTGGGGACCCGACACTAGTTTTATTTAATACTTTTTTATAGTAGATTCAACCCTCGTGTCACCAGAGGAACAAGTTTTGGACAGCCAGCACCGATAGTGGGAGAGGAGGCAGAAAAAGAAACATGTGGCCCGATCATCTGTGTCATGAACGAACTAAGATAATCCGGACTTTCAGGTTGACATCTTTACAAAGTGCCAAGGCTTTTGTGTTACTTTGTATCCAAAACACGGACTTCAAAAGTCAGTTAACATTATCTCACCTGTTTACATACACTGAGGCAAATGCGATTAGTCAGGCTGTCAGTGCTGACTGGAACACGTTCTTAGGCCTAGATTGATTTTCTTGCTATCGGACTACATGTTTCAATAGATGTAGCATGGAATTTTTAATTTCCACCCATGCACATTGCCCCTCATTTCAATGCCCATACCTTCCGAAAAATAATAGAGGTGACACGATGGAGTTGAATCTACTATAGATTCGGTTGGGTGAACCTCACAAAAATAAAGGATGTATTGAAATTCCGCCCAAACGTCGGCAAACTGTTGAAAAAAACCTGCCGAGTCGTTTACCCTACAAAATTAAAAAAAAATTACAACGCTGCTGTACCATAATTCAAATGGTTTATGGCGCACAAGGTTTTTTTTAGAAATTTGCAGGTGTTGAATTAAATAAAAAAAAGTTACAGCTCAATCGGAGTTTACTCAATTGTGAGTGTTTGCACTCCACATGTTTGAAAAACTCCCAAGGAAATTTCGTCACCCCCTGGAGATAGCATTCTGTAATGTGACCTCAGTTTACCTTTGACCTTGGTCACGACCTTGACATCATCCACATAGGGAAGAAACCCCTATTGTGCGTAACCCAATTCTGGTGTAAATCGGACTTACTTTTTGAAGAGAAGTTGGAAAAAAGAAAACCTAACGAAACTGAGAACACACACACATCACAAACACCACACAGAGAGAGAGAGAGAGAGAGATGCACATACGACATGACTCAGATGACCTTTGACCTCTTGATCTATGCCAGTTGGTCATCATCCACCTATGAAGAAATTTCTACTGCACCTTAACCAAAGTCTGGTTTAATCGGACTACACTTTTCGAAGGAGACTTAAAAACATGCGGACATGCGCGAAATCGCAAAACCCCCCTCAGCTTTTCAGGCCAGGGGGAGGAACAATGGTAACCCTTAAAAAAGAATGGAATATTTCCATGAGAAAAATCCAGATCGTTTATATTTTTGTTGATGGCCATTTCATTCGAATTAGAAACCTCAAAATGAGCTTCGAAAACAATGTGTTTTGAATCCAGTAGTTCTCACAATTATCTAAAGGACTCTTTGGTCACTTGTCAAAGGAAAGCTTATTTTGATAGCCAGGTTAAAATGCAATGGATTTCATAATGACACTTAATGATAAAAAATATTAATATATAATTCGAAAATCATAAAGAAATTAAGAATAACTATATAAATAAACATACACATGTAAATTCGTCAGCGCACATTGAAAGTAGAGCATGATTGGGATTCGAACCCTTACAAGCGACATAATGGCATAAAAAATATTCAGACGTAATGAAAAGGACACTTACTGAAATCACTTCCACAAGTTTGAAAACAATTTGGAATGTTTACATCTGTAAAAACAGTAAAAACAGGAAAAGTCCCAGAGGGGGATTGCGGTGGCAGTTCGTGGAAATTCTGGGAAAGGAAAAGGATGCTGACATTAATGCCAGCATTTACCAAATTGAAAAGCATGTGTCATAAGCTCACAGACCATTGCTATTGTATATGTGCTAATCCCGGCTAACCTATCTTTCACTTGCCAGATCAATATATACTACAGCTTTTAAATACAATGCCTGTCTGGTCTGAATGCTTTTGAACACTTGTGTCACAAACTGCTAGATACCACTGTAAATTCTTAGGGATGGTGAAACACCTTGGTTTTCTGTTCCAGAAATTGCCACGAACTGCCACCTTCCCTCTGGAACTCTTCCTGTTTTTTATTTTTACAGAATGTAAAAGCCAAATTGTTTTCAAACTTGTGTGGAAGTGATTTCATGTAGGGGTCCTTTTCATTATGTCTGAATATTATTTTATGCCATTATGTCGCTTAATCATACCCATAAAAACACAATACACATTTATTTACATATAATTACTTCAAGAGGAAGAGATCCATCAACCTATCTGCACAACAGATGAGTACCAACTCAAAGAGGTCAAGGACTTCAAGTATCTAGGTGTCCTAGTTGCGCCAGCAAGAAAGAGACTTCCTGTCACGCAAATGAAAAGCTTGGAATGCCTGCATTAAATACACCACTTATGCAATCTGTATCTCCCAATTCAACCAAGCTGAATTCTTTAGAGCCTGTGAGAGGAGTACCCTGTTTATATGGTATCTGAGGACCTGGACTGAAAGAGAGAGAAAGAGCTACAGGATAGACTGGATGGCACCTACACAAGCTTTCGTTGCGAGTACAAACATACCTGGCGTGAGCACAAGACCCAAAGCACGATATATGGGATTATCCCTCCAATTTCATCTTCTGTAGCCCACGCGTGCACGATTTGCGTCACTGTCACGTGCGATTGATAAGTAGACTCGGACGTCACATGTTGGAAGTTAACATGCCAAAACAGGGGTCGTCCCCCTTTAATACATTGATAGATTGCTCGAGACATCCAGCAGGATCCATCTGATATCCCCAACTTAATGACAAACAGGGACATTTGGCGTACATGGTGAACAAGCATCTCGGCTGCGGCCGTTAGACAGGTAGATAGATAATACTTTGTTAGTCTGAAGGTCTTACCACTGTGGCACGAGGACTGCTCGAAATCAGCCTGCATTTAAGTTCATTAAAATCCTTCGTCTGGTAGTGTTTCTATATTTATATTTATAAATATTTAAGGCATGGGACTTGATGTCACAGTAATACAAGGTCCTAGGACCTGGGGACGCACAATTTCGTGATAGCTGTAATGAATCTGAGTGTCCCCACAAAAGAGAGGGTTCCTAGTCATAACATACTTTGTTTCAGCTACAGTATAACTTAATGAAATATCAGCAATAGTCTGTATTAGTCCGGTGCTCGACCCATATGCTTGCGCAAGCGTCCAAACAAATTGTTTGATGGTTTCTAGGCAACATTGAAATACTGATTCCAAATCTGGATGATCCACTTGGATCTTGAGCATTGGAGATAGGAAGGGGGTAATTAACAGGGGTAATAAAAATTTGTAAAGTCAGTGTGATTTGAAAGTGGATAGAAGGTTTATCTTGTCCCAAGGTTTAAAAAAAGGTATTGTTTGCTATACATGCAACCTTTTGTGTTACACTACAGACCAAAAGTATGTTCAAGGGTCATCATGGGTTAAATATTTACCAACGATCCGATTGTTTCAAATTGGTTTAAATTGTTCGTATGGGAATGTTAAAACAGAAAATAAACATTTTACCTATGTCAATATTGCTAAGTATCTAACAGAGACTAAAATGATTAACCCCCAGAGACCTGTGGACCTTCTCCATTATTTCCTCCTTATTATACCACAAAATGTCCAACAAAGTGTGTGTTAACTAATTTGACATAATATCAACAGAATGAAGAATTGAGCCCATTTTGAAAAGAATCTGTGCATTCAATTGTTAACCCAGGATGACCTTAACCATTTTAGACTTGATGTGTTAAAAGTAATGTCCTAGATATAGCAACCTATACCTTTTTTTAATCCATAGGACCAGATGAACATGACTATACACCTATTAACCCATTACGAAGCATTTACAAATTTACCCCTGTTAATTACCCACTCCCTATCTCAAAATGCTCAAGGATGCCAAAAGTTGCATCATCCAGATTTAGATTCAGTAGGTCAATTCTGCCTAGAAACCATCAAAATATTTTGGGTGAGACTCGGGCCGCAAGGCACAGGCAAGGTTCTTGGGACGAGCAACCAGACTAATAGGACAATATATCAGAGAATGCGTGTCCATAGGACATCAGGTTTCCAGTGAGGAGTGTCCTACAGAGCAGTAGAGTTACAAAGACCGATGGTCCCAGGACAACGGGTTAATAAAGAGCGAGTGTACGACGGACGGCACATTATAGAGAGCGAGGGTCCGACGGACAGTAGGTTTCAAAGAATGGGCGTACGTAGGACAGCGGGTTTCAGAGACAGCAGTTTCTCTGAAACTGCTGGTCTACTGGACAATGTATAGGTTTAGGACATCAGGATTTCTTTCCGCCGCGCAGGATCCGGTATTTACCGTTTACCAACAGGATTTTTAACAGTGTGAAAAAAATGTGTTGGGGAGGGTACAAACTCCGACGAAGTGCGGCTTCGTTTGGAAGGAGATATCAAACCACATCGTTTCAAGCTATTCATTGAGCAAATCTGTCCAGCTGTACAGCAGATGTAGACGCAATAGGCCCCACCATTCCTGCACTATCTCTGCGCTCGATCATATAATTATCTAGATAATCAACTTCTGAGGCATTTATCCAGCAATGATTAGTTATAGCGAGTACTGCACAGCACTAAGCGATCAAATTATTTCCATATTATTTTGGTTGATAGAAAATTTGTTCCTCGATCCCCGACCTCCGTTTAGATCTCCATGTGCGCGCGAATCAATTGCTCCACTACGCATGTGATGAGTTATTCGAGTTTCTCACCGCGTTCAGAGCGTTAAGCCGTCCATATCACAAGGTTATCAACTTTGTGATACACAACCAACTCGAAATAATAGTTAACAAAGGTGAGAAATTACAGTAATTCACAAGAGGTTGAGGAACTTCAGTTCTCACACTTTGTTTACATATATTCACGAGATGAAACTTTCAGAATATACATGATTGGGCCGTATAAATGTCTGGTACACTAAGAATGAACAATGATCTACTGATCCGTGTGGGTGGGGGGGAATCGGTATATCAATCAAACCGTAAATTTGGAAGAAGATATCAATTGTTAATTTGAAGGCATTTATGTCCAGATATGGCGTGTTGAACCAGTGCTTGCTAAGATTAATCGGGAATTGAGACCTTCGTGAGTTGACATTTTGAAGTGGTTTGATGTCCTAGGGTCTTATTATTTTTATCACTGATATACTAATAGGATTTTTAATTCAAAACAGTAAACCCACATGTCATTGTCAAATACTGATCAGATCCATTTTTAAGATGTGGTTGGCCAAGTGAAGTTTCATATATGACCAAAATTCATAGGACTACAAGTTGAAAAAATTTGTGTGCGGTCTGTTGTGTGGAAGCGGAATTAGTGAACTATTGTAAAACGGTATTTTTATTTATTATTTATTTCCATAATAAATATATACAAACATCAATAACTTAAAAAGCAATTTATATCATACAGAAACAATGGCGGCAAAGTCAGAAGGCCAAATTTTACAGGCCCCGAAAATAAGACTTCGCTGAAAAATACTAACGAAAATGTTTCAAAAATATATAAATACATGGTTGAAGAGAAAAAAAAGTCTACACACTATTAGACAAGACAAAGGACGGTGTGTCGGGACAAAAAAAAATCCGTAATTATATGAGTCATAATTTGAAAGAAATTTTGATTAGCTGTACACGAAGTGTTTTTGGAATTGGATGTTTTATTTTATTTTCTAATGCAATTCCAAGAATGGGCCGTTTGTCCGAATACATTGGTACAGAAAAAGTTCTTTGTTCTTGGTTAAATTGAGATCATTTACATATCTTGTATGATAGTCATGGTGTCAGAGCGTTTATAAAATAGTTATTAAACATGTATTAGGCCAATTCATTCTTGATATTATACATGAACACACCTAGTTCGAGGAGAGTACATGTCTTAAAAATAAGTTATTTTGATTTTGGCGAATAAAGGTTGGGAATGCCTTCTGTAATGGTATTAGAAATTGTCCTTATTGCCCATTGTGAAGTTGACAAAGTTTTTATTTAAGTAACCCCCATTATGTATTCCCCCATATGAGTATTCCATAATTGAGATAGGCAAATAAAAGAAAATAGAGAGTATGTAATACACAATCCGGGATAACATGTTTTAGTTTGGTCATGATTTCCAATATTCCGACAATGCTTTTAGAAACGCCAAATCGATAATGATGTTTCCAGGTAAGGTTTCATATATATTAAGACACATAAAAAGTTGGGATATTTCACTCTTTCCAAAATGTATTATCTAAGTGACATTCAAATCTGGTTTTAACTTTAACTGATGTCATGTGAGGCGTACCAAATATTTGTTTTGCTAGCGTTAACTGATAATTTGTTAGACTTTGAACCAAGTCGCTTACTTCATTCAATTCAGCATTCACGACATTTATTTTGCTATACGATATTTTAGGGCGAGTAGAGAATGTGGATCATCAGCAATAATACAAAATTCAGAACTTGAGAAGTATTGGTTATATCATTAACATATAGTATAAAAAGGAAGTGGAACCCAATATCGACCTTGCGGGAACACCCACCCCCCCCCAAACAATATCCTTAAGTTCTGAGTCATTAGAATTATAATTAACGTATGTTTTCTTTACTTAAGTAATTTCTAAACCATAAATAGATCATTATTAAATAGAGGTTTTAAATCGTTATTATCAAGGTTTAATGCCATAATTAATTATGTCTAACGCAACAGAAATCTGACTAACAATGATATGGTATCTCAATATTTCAACGAATCTGACAATATCACATCAACTACCTTTGATCATCAATGGCGTCAAAAATATCAATTCAAGTATGGCCATTTGAAATCAAATATGCATGTGTTTATTGGTGGATTGATGGCAATGATGAAAGTGACGGGCAACTTGATAGTTGTTTATTTTGCTTACATAACAGATTAAAGCCTACGACCTACGCCAAGTACTTTATCTTTGGAATTGCTCTAAGTTGATTGTCATTGACGGTTCAGTGGTGATCCCTTTATTTTATGTCTACTGGATTTTAGGTTTTTGGTCATTCTCAAACGTATTGCCTGTGAAGCTATAAGTTTATAAGCCACATAAAACAGGCCACGCTAGCTACATGTTAACTTTAGTTATCTGCATGATAGCTACCGCGCGCTGACTCAGCCATTGAAACATTTTAAAGAGCGCACATTATTCCGTGCTCAATGATGATGTCAAGCTGTTTCTAATTCCAGTGTTTCCTGATCGGTCACTGATTAATCTGGCCACGTGTCGGTAAAATAAAACAAAAACGTACCCACACAGTATACACTATTTACATAGGTGGATTCCACTCCTCCTCGTCTGCATCATGTACCTTCAAGGTTTAGGTTTTACGGCAACGGGCGGCTGCCGTGAAAGAAAAAACATCTGGCAAACGACCGTCAGAAAAAAAAAAAGTGAAATCAGTCTCAGAAAAAATCAACAAATTTTCAAGTCATGAGCTAACTCGAACAAACCTTTAGTGAAGACGTAAGGGTGACATACATGAAACAAGTACGAGAATACGGCATTCACAAGACTGGAAGTACAATGAACAATGGCAGTCATAGAAACATGGAAATCGTTTTCCTCCTGCAGTCAACAAGCCAAACTGGTTACAGTCAAAGTTAATGGAGCCGCAATGATATCACCAAATATCGCCAGCAAGTAGATCAACAAAAACATTAAGGCAAACGAAAGTATTAACAATGATTGATAGTGATTTTGTGGCTCGACTACCCTGGTCCATTTACGTCATTTACAGTATCACTCTAAAACTACGTTGCCTCTTATCTATCCATGTAAGATTATCGATGTAAAATCAGACAATGCAGATGTTGAATTTGCAATTGCAATGTTACTGATTTGGTTAGATTTTAAGAACAAGAGGCGTTAAGTGTTTGCTGAAAGCTGTAAAAAGAGTTTCTTTTGATTGTGGTAGGATCTCTTGTATCTAATTTGGTGTTAGATATCAATACAAAAAACACGTTGTTGATGCTGTTGAGTTGGCTATATCCTACCACAGCTTTACCCGGCTTTGTTAATCCCGTTTCATTACGTTGCCCGTATTGGAATGGGCCCGCACTCTCTAACGCGCTACCTAGTAGATTCCAATGATGGTAGAGTTATGGGCGGAGAGTTTGGACTTCGTCCATTACTCAAAATAGGGAAACAGAATACCCAGAAAATCTTCGATTTCTTCCTCGCAATACAAAAGAGATCGGATTGAAAGAAACTGGCCATACAAATAAAGTTACGTTGTTCGTCCAGTCAAAACTTTGTATTTTATACTATATGTTGCATAGTGTGTCTACCCCAGAATCAGAATTGGATTAAACATTTGCCACAGCAAAAATATCATAAAATTTAGGGCTTTTTCAGTCACCTGTGTGTAACAATGCAGAACTTCTATCTTCACTATTCATAAAATCAGTTTCACCTGTTTTCACCGAAACTTTCGGATTTTAGTTTGCGCTTCTTTGAACATTCTAGGGTTTATGCTTTGATATTGATTGGGACTTGGACTGAAAGAGAGAGAAAGAGCTACAGGATAGACTGGATGGCACCTACACAAGCTTTCGTTGCGAGTACAAACATACCTGGCGTGAGCACAAGACCAAAGCACGATATATGGGATTATCCCTCCAATTTCATCTTCTGTAGCCCACGCGTGCACGATTTGCGTCACTGTCACGTGCGATTGATAAGTAGACTCGGACGTCACATGTTGGAAGTTAACATGCCAAAACAGGGGTCGTCCCCCTTTAATACATTGATAGATTGCTCGAGACATCCAGCAGGATCCATCTGATATCCCCAACTTAATGACAAACAGGGACATTTGGCGTACATGGTGAACAAGCATCTCGGCTGCGGCCGTTAGACAGGTAGATAGATAATACTTTGTTAGTCTGAAGGTCTTACCACTGTGGCACGAGGACTGCTCGAAATCAGCCTGCATTTAAGTTCATTAAAATCCTTCGTCTGGTAGTGTTTCTATATTTATATTTATAAATATTTAAGGCATGGGACTTGATGTCACAGTAATACAAGGTCCTAGGACCTGGGGACGCACAATTTCGTGATAGCTGTAATGAATCTGAGTGTCCCCACAAAAGAGAGGGTTCCTAGTCATAACATACTTTGTTTCAGCTACAGTATAACTTAATGAAATATCAGCAATAGTCTGTATTAGTCCGGTGCTCGACCCATATGCTTGCGCAAGCGTCCAAACAAATTGTTTGATGGTTTCTAGGCAACATTGAAATACTGATTCCAAATCTGGATGATCCACTTGGATCTTGAGCATTGGAGATAGGAAGGGGGTAATTAACAGGGGTAATAAAAATTTGTAAAGTCAGTGTGATTTGAAAGTGGATAGAAGGTTTATCTTGTCCCAAGGTTTAAAAAAAGGTATTGTTTGCTATACATGCAACCTTTTGTGTTACACTACAGACCAAAAGTATGTTCAAGGTCATCATGGGTTAAATATTTACCAACGATCCGATTGTTTCAAATTGGTTTAAATTGTTCGTATGGGAATGTTAAAACAGAAAATAAACATTTTACCTATGTCAATATTGCTAAGTATCTAACAGAGACTAAAATGATTAACCCCCAGAGACCTGTGGACCTTCTCCATTATTTCCTCCTTATTATACCACAAATGTCCAACAAAGTGTGTGTTAACTAATTTGACATAATATCAACAGAATGAAGAATTGAGCCCATTTTGAAAAGAATCTGTGCATTCAATTGTTAACCCAGGATGACCTTAACCATTTTAGACTTGATGTGTTAAAAGTAATGTCCTAGATATAGCAACCTATACCTTTTTTTAATCCATAGGACCAGATGAACATGACTATACACCTATTAACCCATTACGAAGCATTTACAAATTTACCCCTGTTAATTACCCACTCCCTATCTCAAAATGCTCAAGGATGCCAAAAGTTGCATCATCCAGATTTAGATTCAGTAGGTCAATTCTGCCTAGAAACCATCAAAATATTTTGGGTGAGACTCGGGCCGCAAGGCACAGGCAAGGTTCTTGGGACGAGCAACCAGACTAATAGGACAATATATCAGAGAATGCGTGTCCATAGGACATCAGGTTCCAGTGAGGAGTGTCCTACAGAGCAGTAGAGTTACAAAGACCGATGGTCCCAGGACAACGGGTTAATAAAGAGCGAGTGTACGACGGACGGCACATTATAGAGAGCGAGGGTCCGACGGACAGTAGGTTTCAAAGAATGGGCGTACGTAGGACAGCGGGTTTCAGAGACAGCAGTTTCTCTGAAACTGCTGGTCTACTGGACAATGTATAGGTTTAGGACATCAGGATTTCTTTCCGCCGCGCAGGATCCGGTATTTACCGTTTACCAACAGGATTTTTAACAGTGTGAAAAAAATGTGTTGGGGAGGGTACAAACTCCGACGAAGTGCGGCTTCGTTTGGAAGGAGATATCAAACCACATCGTTTCAAGCTATTCATTGAGCAAATCTGTCCAGCTGTACAGCAGATGTAGACGCAATAGGCCCCACCATTCCTGCACTATCTCTGCGCTCGATCATATAATTATCTAGATAATCAACTTCTGAGGCATTTATCCAGCAATGATTAGTTATAGCGAGTACTGCACAGCACTAAGCGATCAAATTATTTCCATATTATTTTGGTTGATAGAAAATTTGTTCCTCGATCCCCGACCTCCGTTTAGATCTCCATGTGCGCGCGAATCAATTGCTCCACTACGCATGTGATGAGTTATTCGAGTTTCTCACCGCGTTCAGAGCGTTAAGCCGTCCATATCACAAGGTTATCAACTTTGTGATACACAACCAACTCGAAATAATAGTTAACAAAGGTGAGAAATTACAGTAATTCACAAGAGGTTTGAGGAACTTCAATTTCTCACACTTGTTTACATATATATCACGAGATGAAACCTTTCAGAATATACATGATTGGGCAGTATAAATGTCTTTTACACTCAATAATGAACACTGATCTACCTGATCCGATGTGGTGAAATCGTGTATATCAATCAAACCGTAAATTTGGAAGAAGATATCAATTGTCAATTGAATGGCCATTTTACATGTCCAGATATGGCGTTTAACCAGTGTTGTAAAGATTAATCGGTAATTCGAGACCTTCGTGAGTTCTGACATTTTGAAGTGGTTTGATGTCCTAGGTCTTATATTTTTTATCACTGTATTATAATGGGATTTTTTAATTTCAAAACCGTAAACCCACATGTCATTGTCAAATAATGATCAGATCCATTTATAAGATGTGGTTGGCAAGTGAAGTTTCATATCTGACCAAAATTCATAGAGACATACAAGTTGAAAAAATTGTGTGCGTGTTACTGTGTTGTTGGAAGCGGAATTAGTGAACTATTGTAAACTGTATTTTTTATTTATTTATTTTATTTCCATATACCTATATACAATACATCAATAACATTAAAAAGCAATTTATATACATAACAGAAACAATGGAGGAAAAGTCCAGAAGGCCAATAAGGCCCGAAAATAGACTTCGCTGAAAATTACTAACGAAAATGTTTCAAAAATATATATAAATACATTTTGAAGAAGAAAAAAAGTCATACACAACTATTAGACAAGACAAAGGACGGTGCTCGGGACAACAAAAAAAATCGTAATTATATTTAGTCATAATTTGAAAGAAATTTTTGCTTAATCGTAAACGGAAGTGTTTTACGGACTTGGATTGTTTTATTTTATTTTCTAATGAATTCCAAAGAATGGGGCCGTTTGTCCGAATGCATTGGTCAGAAAAAGTTCTTTTGTTCTTGGTTAAATTGAGATATTTAAACCCCCCAAATTATCTTGTATGATAGTCATGAATGTCAGAGCGTTTTATAAAATAGTTATTAAATGCATTAGGCAATTCATTTCTTGAATATTTATACATGAACACACCTAGTTCGAGAGAGTACATGTCTTTAAAAAGTAAGTATTTTGTATTTGCGAATAAAGGTTGGGAATGACTTCTGTAAGGTATTAGAAATTGTCCTTATTGCCCATTTTGAAGTTGCAAAGTTTATTTAAGTAAACACCATATGTATTCCCCCATATGAGTATTCCATAATTGAGATAAGGCAAAATAAAAGAACAATAGAGAGTATGTAATACACTATCCGGGATAACATGTTTTAGTTTGTTCATGATTCCAATATTTCTCGCCAATGTTTTAGAAACGCAATCGATATGATGTTTCCAGGTAAGGTTTCATCTATTAAGACACCTAAAAATTTGGTATATTTCACTCTTTCCAATATTGTATTATCTAAGTTGACATTCAAATCTGGTTTTACTTTAACTGATGTCATGTGAGGCGTACCAAATATTTGTTTTGCTAGCGTTAACTGATAATTTGTTAGCTTTGAACCAATTGCTTACTTCATTCAATTCAGCATTCACGACATTTATTTTGCTATCGATATTTTCGTGCGAGTAGAGAATAGTGGTATCATCAGCAAATAATACAAAATCAAGAATTTTTTTTATTTTTTTTATAAAAAGTTAAACATATAGTATAAAAAGAAGTGGACCCAATATCGACCCTTGCGGAACACCACAAACAATATCCTTAAGTTCTGAGTCATTAGAATTATAATAAACGTATTGTTTTCTATTACTTAAGTAATTTCTAAACCATAACTAGATCATTATTGAAATAGAGTTTTAAATCGTATTATTCAAGGTTTAATGCCATTAATTAATTATGTCTAACGCAACAGAATCTGACTACAAGGATATGGTATCGTAATATTTCAACGAATCTGACAATATCACATCAACTACCTTTGATCATCAATGGCGTCAACAAATATCACTTCAAGTATGGCCATTTGAAATTCAAATATGCATGTGCTTTATTTGTGGATTGATGGCACTGATGACAGTGACGGGCAACTTGATAGTTTTATGTTCTTACATAACGACGAAAGCCCTACGTACCTACGCCAATTACTTTATCTTTGGACTTGCTCTAATTGATGTCATTGACGGTTCAGTGGTGATCCCTTTATTTTCTGTCTACTGGATTTTAGGTTTCTGGTCATTCTCAACGTATGCCTGTGAAGCTTATAAGTTTATAAGCCACATAACAGGCCACGCTAGCTACATGTTTACTTTAGTTATCTGCATAGATCGCTACCGCGCGCTGACTCAGCCATTGAAACATTTTAAAGAGCGCACATTATTCCGTGCTTCAATGATGATGTCAAGGGCGTTTCTAATTCCAGTGTTTTCCTGGATCGGTCCACTGATAATCTGGCCACGTGTCGGTAAAAACGTACCTCCACAGTATACACTATTTACATAGCGTGGATTCCACTCCTCCTCGTCTGCATCATGTACCTTCAAGTGTTTAGAGTTTTACGGCAACGGGCGGCTGCCGTGAAAGAAAAAACAACTGGCAAACGACCGTCAGAAAAAAAAAAGTGAATCAGTCTCAGAAAAAATCAACAAATTTTCAAGTCATGAGCTAAATCGAACAAACTTTAGTGAAGACGTAACGGGTGACATACATGAAACAAGTATCGAGAATACGGCATTCGACAAGACTGAAGGTATAATGAACAATGGCAGCATAGAACATGGAAATCGTTTTCCTCCTGCAGTCAACAAGCCAACTGGTACAGTCAAGTTAAATGTGAGCAGCAATGATATCACCACATATCGCAGCAAGATAGATCAACAAAACATTAAGGCAACGAAAGTCTTAACACTGATTGTAATAGTGATTTTGTGGCTCGACTACCCTGGTCCATTTACGTCATTTACAGTATCACTAAAACTACGTTGCCTCTTAATCTATACCAGGTAAGATATCGATGTAAAATCAGACATGCAGATGTACATTTGCAATTGCAATGTTACTGATTTGGTTAGATTTTAAGAACAAGAGGCGTTAAGTGTTTGCTGAAAGCTGTAAAAAGAGTTTCTTTTTATTGTTGGTAGGATCTCTTGTATCTAATTTGGTGTTAGATATCAATTTACAAAACCACTTTGTTGATGCATGAGTTGGCTATTCCTACCAAAGCTTTACCGGCTTTGTTATCCCGTTTCATTACGTTCCCGTATTGGAATGGCCGCACCTCTCTAACGCGCTACCATAGTAGATTCCAATTGATGGTAGAGTTATGGGCGGAGTTTGGACTTCGTCCATTACTCAAAATAGGGACAGAATACCCAGAAAATCTTCGATTTCTTCCTCGCAATACAAAAGAGATCGGATTGAAAGAAACTGGCCAACTACAAATAAAGTTACGTTGTTCGTCCAGTCAAAACTTTGTATTTTATCCTATTATGTTGCATAGTGTGTCTACCCAGAATTGGATTTAAACATTGCCTACAGCAACATATCATAAATTTTAGAAGGCTTCAGTCACCTGTGTGTAACAATGCAGAACTTCTATCTTCACTATTCATAAAATCAGTTTCACCTGTTTTCACCGAAACTATTCCTGGATTTAGTTTGCGCTTTCTTTGAACATTCTAGGGTTTATGCTTTGACTATTGATTGGGACTTGTTGAAGGCCCAACCATCAGGGTTGGCTATATGGCTATAGCGCACATCATACCACAAATACACGACTAAAGTTTTTATTATACTAATCCCCTCAATTCACACCTCCACCTACAAAAAAGTAGAGGCTATTCCACTATCAACCGGAATCTAGTTAGTAGATGTATCTATTTCAAAACTCCTAATGACACGATATATTTAGACATGTATCAAGCACATAATTTGAAGTGCTCAATTGAGACTTACTAATTGAACTTACCGAGATAACAATACAATGTTGGGCCAATGTCGGTCCAATGACAGTCTCGGCATTGGACCAATGTTGGCAAACGACATTGGCCCGACATTGTTTTGTCCAATGGCCCAACGTGACCAAAAAATTGTCATTGGGCCAACATAGGACCATCGAGCCAATGAGAAAAAATGCCATTGGGCCAATATCAGGCCAATATCGAGCCAACGGTACTAATTTCTTGCCAACCTGTATACTTATTACTGACAGTTAATTCTTTTTTTAATCATTATTTTTATAGGGAGGGAGGGAGTGGTCATGACATTCATCCCTACTTTTGAATATGTAGGGAGAAAGGAAGAAATTTGGTCATCAACCTCAAGGTTGATTTACAATTAAGTAAAGAAATGACAATGTGAAAAGGTGTTAGCTGGAAAACAAAATGTGTATTATGTGGTGTTATCAAGTAAAACATGAAATACTCTCATTATTTCGCTTTTGAGCCATAAACAATCATGTTCTGTGTTAAAGAATCAATTGCATCCATTAATTACGAAAACTTGCATAGAGCAGCTCGATAGAAGACTAAATGATTAATAATCAATAATTTCATAGGAATAGATGAGATGTCCCAAGACCACGCCCACATATTCACAATATTGGGTTTATGGTTGGGCCAGCGTTGTATTGCCAACAAAGTTTACATGTAAATTCAATGTCACCCTAACGTTGGTCCGACGGTGGCTTGCCGAACGCGACCGATCCGATGATTGCCGACATTGGCCCAATGTAGTCTTGCTATCTGGGTAAATGAAGCGGTTTAAAACGGCTGTGGAAGTGTATTAAACTGAAATTGTGACATAAAATAATGTTGAAATGTAAATGTATGTTCTATCAGGCAAAATTCGCACTGTTTGTTACGAAAAGGGGTGAGTTGAGAGCAGAATTCCATTTTTTTTATTTTGTACCTTCTCGTTGGAATTGTTTAAAAATTTACAAAAAGGATTTGTTTGATAGACAAATATTTTACTCCAAATCACAAATCGTCATGTGAGTGCAACAAAGTCGTATCTGCATTTTCATGATTTTACAGGAGAAGCATTTTTGTGTTTCATTCTTTTGCGACTTTTCAAATGAAAATAATCCTTACACACGATAAAAATGCATTTTTTTAAAATGTCTTATAAATATTTCATTTTCCACTTAAGTCGACTAATTAAGAAGTAATTGGCTAATTAAAATGGCGTAACTGCACACATGATTTCCCGTGTTGTGCAACAAAGTCGTATCTATCAGTTACGACTTTGTTGTACGACACGGGAAATTCAAATTTGAGTGCAACAATGTCGTATCCACACCTAATTAGCCTAATAAACTCCGCAATAAATTGAGCTTCATACTTGAAATATATGTTAAATACGCGTATTCATGTACTTGTAAATGAATTATCCTGGGCGTAATATTGAGTGAAAAGTCGTCAACCACATTTTTTATATGTTTTTACTTTTTTGTTCGAATTAGCATAAATTAGCATATTTGGTAAAAAAATTAAATTGCTCTTTCACAAAATATTCTGGGAATGTTTTACTTATACACCTTTTGTTACAAAAACCATCGCTTGACAAGAAATAAATGTAGTATCTACACACTAATTTTCCGTGTCGTGCAACAAAGTAGCTATCTACACCAAAATAGGCCTATTTAGATCAATAACTCTGCAAATAAATGAAACTCTCTCCTGAATGCTATATCAAATTAAGGCGAAATTGATCTACTTTTCAATGATACAAATAACTCAATTTCGCCAACAATGTAAGTACGAATTTGTTGCACATCACATGACGAATATATACCTTTACATAGGTTAAGGTGAAGTGACTAATAACGTCATGGAAAACCTAGTCCTGACTAAGCATATCTGCACATCGTCTTTGACATTTGGAATTTCGTATCCTAATGTGTGGTGCAAAAATCATGTGCCGCTATTTGCGTTTTGCCAAGTTGTCTTTTTTGTGATGGATGAACGGATGGCACGTTGTGCACGGTTAATTTACAATTGTAAGAGTTTATTTGGTTCGATCGAATCATGAGAGGCGTGTGTACTACACAATAAGGGTTTATTATAACGACCAATTGTTGTCAGTCGAACATGGTTTGTAAATCATCCGTGGTGTGATATAATTTTCCGACGAAAACAACCTCCTCGTGACAATAAATTTGTTTGGAAGCGGTGTTGAAGCATTGTGACCTTTGAAACGGTAGTCGAGATAGTCGTCCCTTGATCGCAAACCGGAGGGAGTTCACCAACTCCTGCTCAGTTTTTGTCCTTTCTTATTTTTCTGACGAAGGGTATTTGTTTTGTTTAACACTAATATCTTCCACAGATAAGGCCTCTGTACCTTGTACCATGCGTACTGTACACACACTCCCAGTTGCAGATAAAGAGAGTGCTGCTGTATTGTTTGCTAGTCTCATTCAAAGCAATGCAATGTTCACAGAATGGTTCAAAAATAGCACTAAAATAGTGATATGCTTAAGCTGTTGTACTGTTGATTCCAGCCTATATTCTACTGAATCCAACAAATCACGAGTGGCCTTATGGCATGCCTATCTGGAGCCAAGCGTTAAATATGCCAGGCACGTTTTGTTCTTATTGGGCACGGCTAAATAGTACCTTTGGCTTGTCACATATACTGAGGGTTGAAAAATGCGTTATTTATCAATATCCAAATGGCTAATAGTATTAAAACATCATCTAGTATTATAAGTTGGATAAAATTAGCCTACATTGAAGCGTGCCAATGGTTTAAAACGGTTGTATATTAGTCAAGTTAGATGATGAATATTAGTGAAGTTGTGACTGACCCACCATTTTACATATAACCAAAACACTACTTCCGTTTGACAATTGATGAAAAAACAGATCTGACTCATTCGTGCGAATCGCACCGATGTATTACTAAACAAGTTGGACTATTTATTCAGCGGATGAATAAATTCAAAGCGGTTCACTTTTTTCTCCCCAGCAATTTGTCTTACTTCTGGAAAATCTGTTTTTTAGGAACCAACGACCAAGGCCCAAAACAACAACTGCTTGAACCAAAACATGCTTGAATCTAGGTCAATTTATGCTGGTGCATGGCCTGTGTAGAATTGAGCTGTCTGTAACAAGGTGCTTAATTGATATTGAGACATTGAAAAAAATGCCTCTAGATCTGTCAGAGCCCTCGTTCATGTATTTATTTCCTGGTTTAAAACAGTGGTTTAATAGTGAAAGTCCGGTATTTGGAACAGCAATGTTTTAATTGCCGGGGCCTTTATCATGGGCGTAGACATGGTATAGGTATGACGGGAAAGTCGGCTCTGGAGCGAGTTAAATATGCTCATGATTTATACATGTACCATCATTGCAAAGCAACATAATATGTGATTTGTACAGACAGTATTAGCATGTGACACAAAAACAGTTTAATGGAAATTCAAGTTACATCAAAGTTACAGTTAGAGAATTAGGGAAGAAACCAAAAGATCGAAGTTAGGAGTTACTCTCAAGTAAAGCGTGTGTTTATTCTTTTAAAGATTCACAGCTCTCTATGCCAAAACATGCGACACCTGGATCATACATCCTAAGGTCACTATACTCATCACATCATCATCATCTCATTTCACCAGTATCACATTATCATCATCATCCTTATCAGCATCATCATACCAATGTAAAGCAATAATGCCGCCACATTTTGAAGAGCGCCCCCAATTTTCAAAATTTGATTATTTTGGCACAGTTATGTTGATGATTGTCTAGGAAACGATACCTGCGAACGAGAATGCATAAAAGGCATATTGATCATAACATAAAGTGATTTTGTAATAAGAATTTGGATCCCAGATTGGACTCAACGCAGAAGCTGGAAATGCTAGTTTATGTCGTCCATGATGATAGTGCCACCTCGAGAAGTACCTCTTAACTGATTTGCCTGGAACCATAAAAACAACCAATGATGAGCGTTAGACACGTACATGGCGATATTTCCCGGCTATTTCACATGGAAGGGCGTGTCACAGCAGCGTTGATTATTATCTATCTATCTATGCCACAGTCCCATAGGACGTTGGCTCCCCTCGACAAATTTAGGACCATCTATTCTATCTGCGCTTAAAATATGCCTTGTGGAATGTGGTGCCCACAATGATGGCATCTTCCCATCTCTTCCATGGTCTTCCCTATCTGTTTGTGCCTGCGACAGTTTCCATAAAAAGCGTTGTGGGGAGGCGGATGGTTGTTTCATTCTGCACAAGTGAACCAAACCATGTCAGCTGCGAGGCAGTGATGCGAGCTGGATCCTTTTGGTTGAAAGTGGCAGGAGGGAGATTTTGACAGAACTTCTTCATTCCGGATCTTATCCGTCCAGCTGATATGAAAGGATTTTTCTCGGGATTATGATCACAATTATTCTAATTAACTAAATTCCTTAGATTTGTGTGAGTTGACAACAGATATTTTTCCGAGCCTTAACCATTCACAGGTATTGGTACTAGCCAGTTACCAAGCAACCGTGTAAAAATCTCAATTTTTTTGAAAAATTGGGGGCCCCTCCCTCTTCAAAAAAAGTGCTTTATTGCTTTAAGTGTTCGGTATGCAAAATAATAACAAGCCTATTATCTATTAGTTTATGTCAGAAGCTAAATCATTAGGGCAAGATTGTCCTTTTTTTAAAGGAGCTTTCTTTTATTCATTTATTTGGAGAGTTAGTAGCCGGGTACTATTATCTGAATTAGGATTACATGATGGTGCTGACTGGGATTTGTAATACTGTTTGATAAACAAATAAACACGTTATATGACCTGGACCTACTCCATGTCAGCTGGCCTGTCAATTATTTTGACGTCGCTGTTTGTAGTTGAAAAAAATGTAGTACTTTCAATTTTTATGGCTTTAAAGATTTCTTTCTCAAAAGCGTCATCCTTCAACACTGTCTCAAGTTATGCAAGGTCAAGAAAGGAGGTAAATATCTTGTATTTGGAGTATTTTCGCACCGTTTTGTAAACTTGAGATTTGTAAATTAGCAAAGTTAACTTCACCGAATTTTGCATGGACTCCACATTAGTACGTTGATGACCACATGTATAGTGTGTCATAGTATGCCTTAAAATAAAAGATCGCCGCCCATTTTTATTACAATGAACTGGGGTGTTCAGAAGACTCTGCGGGGTGAGAAAAAAATGTACGCTAAAAACTACCGTACTTTGGCCATGTTACCAGACATCCTGCCTCACAAGAAAAGAACCATTCACCCAAGGAATGGTTGAGGCGGAAACGAAAGAGAGGGGACGCCCGGTGTGGCAGGAGATAACCAGTCCTCTGGGCTCATAGTCCGGGAAAACATAGGGCAATCGATTCAGTTGACTCTTCACGCAGCCATTAGTTTCCACGCTTTATTCCGTTGTCAGTTATGAAGCCTGGGACTATTGATACCTGCCGGACTATGATTAGTTTCACACCGGCGGTAGGCTGGCTTGATGACATCAAGATTTTCACAGGACTGAGCATCACAGAAACCACTAAGAGTGGGCTGCTGATCGTGTTTGAGATGGCAGTCTCTTGTACCAGGGACAAACTGTTTGACCCCATGCAAATCGTCACTTTTATTTTAGAGACAATTTTAAGCAGTAACGAATAACTTTGACAAATGAAATAAGTAGGGACGTGCAAGTGCTACTCACAAGAACGGGTCCCAATACAATAAAACTATCCAATCCCCCCCCCCCCCCCCCCCCCCACCAATAAAAATTATTTAACAAATATAAAAACTGTGCATTTGCCAGATATTTGCTTATTTGTTAGGACAAGAGTCCTAAAGCTAAATCCTCGCTTTTATTTCCATCCAATTTGATGGAACCTAAGCGGAGATATTGTCAGTTGAACCACAAAGGATAAAATACCACTTGGGCAGTTTCACCTGCAGGTTCAAGAAACTAAAGGTATAAAGGGTGTAGCATCCATGGGGGATTAAATCGTTTTCAAACAAAAGAAAATGTACCGTCAGAGTGAATGTATTATAATGCAGTGAACTAATCAATACATATGTTTTCAGTGAAATGCAAAAGAATTATGTGTGGGTGAAATGAGGGGGATCGCTCAGGGGGACAATAATAATGAAAATTTAAGGTAAATTTGGGAATTTGACGCGAACACTAATGTAACAGTCTACAATCTGTTGAGGACAATGTGTGTACACGCTCTAATGTGGAGGGACAATTTAACCTTCCCCTATTCACCACTGCTTCCAAGATGCTCAGGAAGACTGTTCAACAAAGAGCAATAAAAGGAAAGGATGGTGTGTTCAAAGGTCTCCGTTTACTTTCCAACAAGGGTTTTTGATGGTTCTATCTTCTGCTAAACCCTGGAGTAAAAGCTGAGCAACAAAGACTGTTTGGAATGAATTCCATGCTACATGTATGTATTAGCAATGGCGACATTATTAAGTTATAAATTATGTTATATCACAAGAAGCAGCACTGTATTACCTACTTTTTATTTTAATTTCACTTTTTTTCTTATTTTCAGAAAAGTGATTTTTCAATGTTCAACTTTGTGATTTCAGGGATACCGAAACTGGCCCAACAGGTTTTTCACCTGTCTCAGATAATTAGCCATAACTCATGAACCAGACCCCCAAATTACACAACTAAAAATCTCATGAAAGCTGGAACACTCCTAACAAAGAATCTGTAACAAAATCCAGTTGAGATGAACTGAAATTTGTGGCCAAAAAAAATAATCTTTGATGTATAGTTTTTTTGGGGACATTCTGTATGCCCACAAATTGAAAAAATACATTGCGGGATATGCCATATAGGCCAAAAAAGGTCACTGTTGTATATTATAGCGCCCTTATATGACCCTTTCTATATAGGAGACGTTGTTATTACAAAACTAGATTTTTAATAATTACAAATCATTATTTACCACCAATGAAATTTAGTAAATAAATCAGTGAATCAAAAGTTGTGTCGCCCATTGATATTTGCTTTAATTATGGTTTTGGTCATAATAAATGAAGACCTTAAAAAGGTTGTGTACAGACCGCACCTACATATTGTGTATGCAATGTGACCAGATAGCGAGAGAGAACATGAACTTAACAGTTTAGGCATCCTAAAAGCTTAAATAACATGCTGTGAAAATCGGCTTAATGTATGCGGCGCGGGTGCGGGCATACAAATGCGTGATTCTCAGGATTATATGATAGGCCGTTGTTTGCGTCTAAAAAACCATGTTTTATGGGCATTGCTGGAACACAAATCGGCCATTTCCTTAAACCAAAAGTTGCACTTCGAAGGTTTCCGGTAGGTTTGTGGAGGTTCCGGTGTTTTGGCCGGGCTTTATGTTTCAATGGTGGATGACCATAGAAATATGATACTGCCAAGGATTCTGATAAAAAAAAAAATGCAAATTCTACAAATAGCTAATCCCGATATCTATTATTAGATATGTCTGTCGCAGTATGATCTCCCCAGGTTCCTGTAAAACAAATACACAATTATACACCAGATAGCCTATCCCTATATCTATTTAGATAATGTCTTTTCGCGTCTGTAACACAAACTACACCGTGGGAAAATTCCGAGAAAGACCTTTCCTGCACCGCAGACCCCGCGGTCCACCCCGCAAGGGGTCCTTTTATGGGTGTTGGGTTGGGCCTCGGGGTCTCGTAGAAGGGTTTTGGAGTAGTTTGAATCATTTCGGGTTTGTCACCCAAAACTGGGGCCAACCACTTAGTCTCCCTAAATGTGTTTTAAGCCCCCTCGAACGGAAGTGGGTGAAATCGAGTCTTTTTAAGGCTTATGGCATTGTCTGGGTTGTCCGTTGGGGGTTATTTATGGGGTTCGAAAAGGTGGGACCTCTCCCTGGTAGGAGCAGCGGGGACCCAGACTCTCAACATCAAGTTGCAGGCATCCGGCGACCCTTTGACCCCTCCTCCCCCCTTCCCCGGAGGTAACCAGAGCACCACTAAGAAAAGGGGGTCCGAGAGTGAGTAGGGAGAGGTCTCCAACCTCCCGAACCCAAATAGCGCCTCCTGGGTCAACCAAAATCCAGACAAAATGCCAGGAGCCTAAAAAGACCCGAATTTGACCCACTTCCGTTCGATGGGGGGGGGGGGGGGGGGTAAAGGGGGGGGGTTTTTTTAAAAAACAATTTGGGGGTTTAAATTGGGGGGGGGGGGGGTGTTAATTTGGGGGGGTTTGGGGGTAAAAATACATTTATATCTGTCTTGAGACTCGGTGTGAAAAAGTCCAAACTAAGTGGCATGGTCCCACTTTTGAGTAGGCAAAATACCAATAAAGCCTAAAAGTACCTATGGCGCTCGATCCATACCATAATAGCAAAAACATGTTTTTTAGTCAGAACGGCTTACCATATAATCCTGAGAATCCCGCATTTGTATGTCCGCGTCTGCGCCCGCGCCAAATACATTAAGCAATATTAGCACATTTTTTTGAAGAGCGCCCCCAATTTTCAAAATTTGATATTTTTGCACAGTTTCCTGCGGTTGGTAATTGTCCTGGAAACTACAACTATAAACCGCGAACGAGAATGCTAAAACATGCGTAATTTATCACAAAATAAGCGATTTTGTAATTAGAATTGGGATCGTCCAATCGGACTTACGGCAGAGCTGGAAATGCTACGTTTATGATGAAATAGTGCCACCTCGAGAAAATAACCTCTAACTTGGGCTTGCCTGAACTATTACACAACATTGGATGAGCGTAGACACGTACATGGCGCTATTTGCTGGCTATTTCACATTGGAAGGCCGTTTCCAGCAGCCGTTGTATTATTATCGGGATCCCCGATAATAATTATTCTAGTACAAAATTCCTTCGTTTGTGACACATAGACATTTTCGAGCTTAACCATTCACAGTATAGTTTACTAGCCAGTTACCAATGCAATCGTGTAAAAATCTCCAAATTTTTGAAAAATTGGGGGCGCTCTTCAAAAAATGTGCTAATATTGCTTTAAGCCGATAAATCATTACAAATGTTCCCACGGTTGACATGATGAGTATAAATTAAATGCCTATTAGATAAAGAAAATGGAAAACAAAGGGAACGGATGGGCGCATCCATGTTTACCAATAATCTCACCACCAGTGTAACTGTTCCTCCAATGTGGCGTCACGTTTACAGTTTGTCCCTTGACGATTGTTAATGCAAAGTGATTATATTACATTTAATATAAGAATTTAAAAACGGTTACTTCAGATTTTACGATGGGTTATCTTGAAAGTAGAATCGTATCCCACCTGTCCCACCATCACATTCTAAATCCCTGTTTAGATGGTCAGGAAGCAAAATAATGTTATTGTAAGGTACACATTGAAAGTCTCACTTGATTTTAGGTGAGGAATTTGTCAGTTTAATGGGTTTGGCACTGAGTGACTCTAATATTAATGGCTCTGCTGCACGTTTTATATATGTGTTTACTCACATGCGGAATAGTATTTCGACTGACAATTTTGTCCAGCTTTTTCCAATTTAGAATACGTGACTAACGTTTTGTGAGACATACTATATAATCCACTAAAATTCTAACATTCCATCACACACCTGCTCTTTTGTTGGTAACATAGCTGCTTCCGTCGACCCATACGGCGGTCCGGAAGTGTGTAGTCTGTGTCACAGACTGCGAAAAGATAGTATCTAAATTGGCACTGCGCGAGAGATTAACGTTATCAATCCGTCATAGAGAATGTGTGTAAATGAAACTAAATCTCAAATATCTCCGGAATACGGAGGGGTTCTATGGCATCAAGTTTTGGCCCGTCTTGAGGGTCCGTTACTTATGTTTTGTTTTAAATATGTATCGTATTTGGGTCTGAACTATAGAACCTTGCGAGAAAATTAAACGTTTTGTCGGATACTTCGGTACTCGCAGTGACGGAAAGTAACACGCAACCTCTACGGGCGAATCCATTTTTCCACAATGCCTTTCGGTAGTATTCCAGTCTTGAGAATTAATTCAAAACACTACGCACCTTGTTTTTTTTTCAATTTTAGAAACAGGAATTACGTACTTACCGGACCGCCGTAGTCGACCCATATCGTTGTAGCTTCTTTTAATCCATACTTGTTCCGTTTTTTTTTTTCATAGACCAACGCTCATCCTTTCTCATCTGACGAGTTTATTAAATCCACTCTGCTACGCTGCGGGTAATCCTCTTTTCAAAGCGGCTTTTGTGAGGATTCTCTCCTGTCGTTTTAATAGGCGGGGAATAGTTGGGATAACTCCAATCATGCTCCAAACAGCAATCCATAGGTATATTTCGGGAAAAGGTAGCCGTACTAAGTATGTGTTATGAGCTCTATTATGTATGCTGTGTAAATGTGTATAATATAATCTATGTTAATTATTATTAGTCGTCTTTACACTATTTATTCGTGCAATATCTCATTAACAATTAAGTGGATGGGAACTCCAGGAGCACTACAAAATATATTCGTAATTTTTTTTTTTTTTTTTTGTCCTGAAAAATACTATTTTGCCAAACGGTCTATTTTTTAGTAATTTTGTTAAATTTTTTAGGTTTTTTCTTTTTTTAAAATTAATTAAAATTGATTACACTGTTTAATTACGAGTAGGGCCTCTGGAGCCCCTCAATATTCATGGGAGTATGCATAAAAAATCATTTTCCACATATAAGTGACCCTTGACCTTTGGTGGCTGCACATGTATACTTATGTTATTACCATATGAAATATTCATTAAAATTTATGAAAGTTTCTTAACCAATTACATGCTGATATGTATTTGGTCTATTCTTAACTCATAAAGGCCATTATTTAAAAGTTTTAGTACATCATGGTGGTGAAAGCGGCAAAACAAATGGCAACTTTTCAGAACAAATTGACGTGCACAAAAACATTGTTTTGCCATAATTTATAACCGATCAATATTTTTCATTTATTTTTCACTAATATTAAGGTCTTAACATGTTTTAACATGTGCAGAGTTTTGCCGAATTATTCCCGTAGGAAATGCGTTTTCTGTATTATTCTACTGGATGATTTTAACTTTCATGTAAACAAAAAAGGTTAAATCTGATGTAATCCACTTCTAGACCGTCAGTCCAGAAGGTTTCGATCAAACGGACGAGGTAACAAAATCTGAACACGGGAAAAATCAGAGGAAAAAATAATAAACGTTTTGCAAATATGAATGTCTGCCGGAGATCCGCTGCTGCGTGTGGCCCAGGAGAGAGGTAAAGTTACTATGGGGTCAAATGTTTGAACTGATCTCAATCTAATGTAGTATAGCTCAAATTATTCATCAGATAACCATGAGTAAAAAAGTGAATTGGGTCACATGCGTGTGGTGCTTACTTTCCAAGATATTTGGGGAAATAGGCCCCGGTGGGGCCATTTGTATTCAAAGGTTGATATGATGCGTGAACAAGAAAACGCGTACACCTAATATTTACTTAGGAAGTAAAGCAAACATGAGCAAAGCCAGATAATAAGGGGATATTATCAACACAATGTTGTTTAGGGTAGCAAAAAACTGACAAAAGACTTGTTTATGGTAGCAAAAACAGACAAAAATGCTTGTTTAGGGTATGTTTTTTAGTCGGTGGAAATACTTGTTTAGGGTGCATTTCGGAAGTCCATATTCACGCATCATATCCACCTTTGAATACAACTGCCCCCCCCCCCGGGAAATAGGCTAACGGTTCATTTGTTTATTCAAGAAAGGTCAACGTTTTGTATACCCATGATTCCAAAGATGAAATGCTTTTGCACTTTCGACATCTTCTTCTTATTATAATGGAAGGAGTATAAAATTTCCTGTAGGACTCTATGGGGATGGAAAATTATACACCAGGGCCGTAGCCGGGGGGGTGCGGGGGTGCGATGTACCCACCCAAATCTCCAAAATTCCAAAAGGTCCGAAAAAATGATGTGTGCGAGCGAAGCGAGCTAGAAAAATAGGGGTTTTATGCTTTTTTGGTCAAAAAAAGGCAAAATTTGGGCAAAAAGGTCCACTTTTGCCAAATTTACACCACCTCTATTGTGAAAGGTCACATTTGGGGAAAAAGGTTGATTTTTCATTTGATTTTGCCAGTTTTGATTCATCATTGGTGATAAAAATTTACACCAATCCTTTCATTAAGGATCCTGGAACCTTTTGGGATGCTTTTGATGGTTCAGAGGATTCAGCCTTTACATGATTTATGATCACAACTTTTGTGATTTGATTCTGTGGTTCATAGTCATATCTATGTGGATGCATGCGGTTCTACTACATACTACTACATACTGACCACTTATTGATTTGGATGTCCTTGTATGAACCTATCTCTATACATGGCTAATCTTGCATTACCCACCTTTGTCTTTGCAGTATTGATCTACATCATGACTGTGAAAACTTCACCACTTAACTCAAGGCAAGGCCTCTTAGCATTGAGACCTGCTAAGTCAAACCTACCATCTGATGTATATAGATCCATACAAAGTATGGGCATTTGTGCTGTAAGGCCTACAAGGAGGGGCTGCCGTGCTGGAAAAAATAAAGCGCAGAGAACTACACGTCAATTGGACAACAACCAATAGATAGACATGATATGAATTGTTCTGTTCCTATTCACACAGGTTTTTGCAGTAAGAATGGTAGAAATGTAACCCGAACACAAGCAAAGTTGTGCGTTTAATTAACATGCATCCATTCGCAACAAGTCTCTACTAATTTGTCGAACTAGTGTTGGACAACAAAAGACTAGTTGCAGTACCTGAAACATGGCTCAGCCAGGTGATGATATAGTCATTGGCGATATCAAAACTGTCTGGTTACCAGTTTCATCACATCCCTCGCCCCAACAAATCAGGGGTGGTGTAGGCCTTTTGTATAAGTCCGGTCTCACAGTAAAGTTCCCAACTAGATCTTTTGAATCCTCCATGCGGAGATTACCAGTAACTCTCGCTCACTTAGATTAGTTGTCATATATAGACCCGAAAAGGTAAGCAAGGAAAATCCCCTTTAGTTTGTTCTTAGAAGAGTTCAATAACATGGTTTAACAAATTACCACTCTTCACCCATCCGATATTATCATCACTGGCGACTTTAATGTATGGGTGGATTACCCCGAAGATAGCGGAGACTAAACATTTTGAATATGCTTTCATGTAATGGCCTCAAACAGCATGTACGAGGCCACTCACCGCCATGGTCATATCTTGGACCTGATTATTACGAGAGAGACTGAATCAGTTTGTCCAAGTAGTGTTATACCCGGCCTTTCTAATCATGATGCAGTTCAAATGTGAATCTGCTGTTGAAAAACCCCCTCTTGAACGGAAAACCTTATTGTGCGCTGCCTCAATCATTGATTGCCCACATATTTGGCAAGATATCATTCATGTTCGTTTCCGAAATAGACTTGCTAATGATAATGCTGATACCTGTGTAGCTAAGTATAATCAATTGTTAAGTGACCTTCTGGATAAGTATGCCCCTGCCCAACAACGGCGTGTTATCTTCGTCCAAATACCCCTTGGTTTTACTGAAGATATCCGTGTTGCTCAGAGTAAATAAGGGATCTTGAGCATAAATGGCGTAATCAAAACTTGAATAGTACCGTCAATTATATCGTGAGCAACGTCAAGTTGTTAAACATATGATCGCACGATGCCAAGTAAGCTATTACTCGGCATCTGTTGACGAATGTTCTGGCAATCAAAAGAGTCTTTACCGTATCGTCAATAATTTGTTGCACAAGAAGCAAAGAGCCTGTTCTTCCTAGCAGCTCTTCGATCAAATTCTCGCTAAACTTTTTCCTGATTATTTTGTCGGGAAAATTGATTTGATTCGTAGCAGTTTTACTGGCCATAGTGAGTTACCAAATTAAATATCCCTCTGTTCATTTAACCCGTTTTACCGAGTGGAGCCTGCAACAAATGAGGAGGTTCTTATGAGTGTGCCATTTAATCTTGTGATTTAGATCCTTTACCTACATGGCTGATTAGGAATGTTCCCTGATAGCATTCGGCATTCATCACAGTATCATAACCAATCTCTGTCTCAGGAGTTTTCCAAGGTAATCGCAACTTGCACTATTCGTCCTCTCCTAAGAAGCCTGGTCTCGATAAGTAAGAGTTGAAGAATTACAGACCTGGTTGGGCAAACTTGAGTTTCCTTGGAAAAATGATTGAGCTCGTCGTCTCCCCTCGCTTGTGGTCATCCATCACTCACACAATTTGGCGATCCTCTTCAATCTGCATACAGGGCCAACCATAGTATTGAAACCGCCCTGGTGCGGATTCAAATGAGATTTTACGGGGCATGGACATGGCAAACTTGTCTGTACTGGTCTTACTCGTCTCAGTGCTGCCTTCGATCACCGTTGATCATAAAATTTTATTGCACAGACTTGAGCATAACAGCGGTATTGGTGGGGCAGCCACTGAGATGGTTGATTCCTATCTATATCATAGAACTCAATGTGTCCGTGTGGGTGAGTTCATATTCTGACACTGTTAATCTGGACTGCTCTGTGCCACAGGATCAGTGTTAGGCCCCCAGTGGTTTGTACTGACACCTCACCTGTCGCGGGATATAATTCAGAACACAACTTCAGTAGCAGGTCTACGCTGATGACACCCAATCTATGCCACTTTTAATCCACAGCAAGAGGAAGCAAAGATTGTATTTTGCGGATGGAGGCATGCGTTGAAGAGATCCGCTATGGATGACGGACATTACCTAAAACTTTAATGTCGATGAAACTGAATTTATTCTTATTGTTTTCAGAACATATGCCTCAACAACATTAGTGTTTTCTGCAATGACTTTTGGTAATTCAACCATTGCCCCCGTCAAACAAATGCGCAATCTTGTGTGTTATTATGGACAGTTCAATGACCCTTGCTCCTCCATATCAGCCATCTACCCAAATACGCTTTTCTTCATCTCAGAACCCTGGGCATAATAGAAGATACCTTAGTCGCTGAAGCAAACTGAGACATTGGTCCGTGGCATTTATTTCATCACGTTGGACATGGGTAAAGGCGCTCCTTTATGCACTTCCTACAAGGCAAATCATCGTCTGCACTGCAACCAAAACATGGCTGCCCGTCCTCATCACTCGTACAAATCCGCAGCAATCTCTCCAATTCTGTCTGACTTACACTGGCTGCCAGTCAATTTAGATTCAATACAAACTGATGCTTCTCACATACCGGCTTTAAATGGACTCGCCCATCATATATCACTGAACTTCTTCATTTTTACAACCCTTCACGCTCAGGTTTCCGTTCTGCAACAAAAGGACTGTTAGTTTAACCTAAATCATCCTGGTCGTGTGGGGATCGTGCTTTCTCAGTGGCTGCCCTAGGCTGTGGAACACACTTCCTTACCATATCCGTACATCATCCTCAATTGAGTCTTTTAAGGCGCCATCTCAAAACCCATTTTAATTCACATTGCCTATGAAAGAATCATGTTTAGAATTTGTTCTATGATATATCATGTATTCGCATGACTTTACTTTTGTTATTCTGTTAGTCCTCTGTATTATCCGCCTATATTGTTTCTGCTGGTCGCTCTGTCTGCGCCATGAGCGCTTCTAGCGGATTTGTGTGCATTATAAATGTTCATTATTATTATTATTATTAACCCCACCCTACTCTAATAGTTATATCATCAATCATGTCGTATCGATTATCCCGATTTTCACTAAACGTAAGACGCGTGTAGTTCATTGCTGCCATCACCAGATTTTCGGTTCGTTGCACCCAATTGGTGATTAATTTTCCATATATCACCTCGAGGGATATCCATCTGACTAAGATTAGGTAAGTTTCCACCCCGAAAGATTCACGTTAGCGTGTCCTGCCCATTTCAAAATGACCGCCATTGTTTTATGGAAAACTGTCATTATAATTTCACAAAATCAAGGTTTTAACTTCCTGAAAGGGGCTTAAACATCTAGGCGTTCAAGATGACCGCCGCAATGACGCATGTTTTTCTAAATGAAAATTGTTAGGATAAGAGCTACAGGTGTGATATTTTGGGAACTCTAAAAGGAATTTACAACTTTTAATATTGTGCCCCAGGTTCGTTTTTCAAAATGACGGTGATTATATTCGCTCTATGGTACGTAAATCAGGGAGAAAAGCAGCCCTACCCATCTTTTCGACGTTATAAAACAACACTTTCTAATAATGACCCTAAATCATTTCCAAGATGTACAAAATATTAAAGCAGGGTATTGACTTGTCCAAGAGAGTGCTGTTACTATAGTTGGTTACTACTTGGGTCATATAACGTGGTTTAAACTGACTCTATAATAGTTCATAGGAAGTCAACAGCTCTTATCAACCTGATACAATAAAATCATAATAAATGGGTGTGCCCTATATTTAAGAACTACCCAGTGAAGGTGTTTGTAAGTAAAAATAAAAAAGTTAAAAAGTTGTCCATATAGGTAGAAGGAAAACTTTAAAAAGGTGACCCAAATTTTGCCATGTTCAAAGAATGTTGAATTTAGATTGATTCAACGTTCGGAAGAAAGTTGTGAATTTGCATATATATATTTGAACATTAAAGCAATAATAGCACATTTTTTGAAGAACGCCCCAATTATTCAAAAATTTTGAGATTTTTACACCGTTGCTTTTGGTAACGTAGTAAACTATAATACCTGTGAATGGTTAAGCTCGAAAATGTCTATGTGTTGCAAACGAAGGAATTTTGTAATTAGAATAATTAATATCGGAGATTTCCGATAATAAATCAACCGTGACGGCTGCTGGAAATGGACTTCCAATATTAAATAGCGGGGAAATAGCGCCATGTACGTATCTACGCTCGTCCAGTAGTTGTTTTATTGGTTCAGGAAAGTCAAGTTAGAGGTCATTTTCTTGAGGTGGCACTATTTCATCATGGACGACCATAAACTTAGCATTTCCAGCTCTGTTGTTATAGGATCCCAATTTTAATTACAAAATCGCTTATTTTATGATAAATACGCATTTATGAGTATTCTCGTTCGCAGGTGTAGTTTCCTAGACAATTACCAACATAACTGTGCAAAATATCAAATTTTGAAAAAAAAACAATGTGCTGTTATTGCTTTAACATTAACATACTGCTACATTAAAATAGAGTTATACGTCAGCGTTGAAACCAGTATAGTTTCTTAGCTTCAAAATAGGGGTTATGTGCCATGCAGGATTTTCTGACTGATAAAAATCACCAGATTGTCTGTCTTAAAGGGCCATGGTCATAACCTCATACCCAGAACTCTGGATTTTGCTAGAAGTGGTCAATATTTTGGTATCTGAAGAAAGCTACTTTGGTTTGGAAATTATGAGCGAAAATGTGCCTCATTTTGGTCGACCAATATTAATTTTGCTCAAGGTCATCATGGAGAAAATATTTCTAATCATCCGATTGTTAAATCTTCCCAAGGTGAATAGAAATCTGCTAATTTTATGAATATGTTCACACCAAATTTGACTAATTCCCCTTTTAGTGATGGATTTAGGTCCAGTTTAATAACTTTTTTCAAAATCTGTGAAAAGTACGAGTCCATTAACCATTCGTTTATCCAGACAAAGAATCTGTCAAAAAAGGCAATTTTTGTGCAAACTGAAGGTCATGCTTTCATTTCATATCGAAATGGCAGAGGAGCAGTTTATTTTCTAATCCGAAAACTGTTTGTGTTTGACATAATTTCAGGTAAAATTTAATATTGAAACCATAGAAACCAATTCGTGCAACTCTTGTTGATATGCTAATACCCTTCCGTGATGAACGTGCTCAGGGACTTTTCTTACATCTTTGAGTGAACATCAAAAGCGACAATTTACTGCCAAACACATTGCACTGGGACTGAAGGCATACCTCCTGTCAGCAACAGAAAGCGATTGAGATTTTGATCATGGGCCGGTCAAGTCCATTTTCCACGGCCAGGTTGACTACCCAATCCGCCTCTGCCGGCGTTTAGTAATTGTGTTTGACACCCTACTGCATTCCCATAAGAGGTATTGTGAAGTAACTGATTGTTATTAATTGAGGTCATTGTAAAACTAGAGAAAATAACTTTTCCCTGATATAAAACACTGTACATTTTTATAATTATTTGACATATAAACATGTGGAAAGTTTCCTTTTTGATTTTTAAAAAAAAAAATCTGATTGATGTGCTAACCGGCTTAATCACTGAATATTTAGTGTTAAAATGGCATTTCGTGATCTTTTCGAGTTATGGTTTTTATATCGGCCTAAGTGTAGTATGTGTGCATAATCTACGTGCAGATTCGATCTACTCTGGAGGAAATTTGTAATTCTGCATTTCATGTCCGTTCATACAACATGTTGGCCTACGGGGCATCGTGAAACGAATATTTGCGCATAATATCAAAACGTACCATTAGAAATAATTGAAATTTGGAAATGACTTTGTCGAGGATATCTAATGAATCGCAAACCAACACTATGAGTTACAATACACTCATCCACCAAGGACACAGTACAGTGGTTGTACTTGTACATACATTGACATGAATTGACCTTGTGTGATCTGGGTATCATATATCATACCCAAAAACCAGGGGGTGTATTTTCTAAATACACTGGTGAATGGAAGTAACTGAACTGTGCCAAGGGAATTGAGATTTTACTAGGTCATAGTGAAAGCTAAAATCGCTAGGATCACAAAATGCACCTTAAAATATAGCAAATACCAAAACGCTCCAATCCGTTATAACATGTTCTATCATGATTGCTGGAATCTAATGTAATAGTTCCATTATTATATCTTAAGAGTAAATTGCCCAAAGAAATCTTTCCACCAAAACCCATTGTCAGGATGAGACCTTTCTCTAAAAGAAATTTTAAAAATACCTAAGAATTGTCTAAATATTTCTTTTTTCGAAATCACAAATCATGATAAAAAAGAGCTCTTCACTCAAAATCCTGATCCCATGTACCCCAAGGCAAATTTTAATAAAGAAAAGCATATTATGCAACGTTTGCTGTTGTAAACGACACTCTATAAATTGATGAAACATGTGTTAATGTCAATCTAATACCTTAGCTTGATTACAACAACGCCTTCCACCTACGTTAGAATCATTAAAATTAAACAATTCAAACTTTTGAATAGCTATGCAAACGTGTGAAACAAAGTAACTTTTTTAATACAAAACGTCTTTAATAGTATAGAAACCTTTACCAGGGCACGTACACACTGTCTTTCATACATTTACAAATGAAGAGCGCCGCTCAGTACTCCATTACTGAATGTGCGTCATATTTCTGATACAGCTCGGGGAGATTTGTAACTTCTCACCATGTGTGTTCATGACGGTTCGAGAGACTTTTTAGACCTCAGCTTGTCAAAATTATATGCGCATGATAATGGAAAATCCGGTATGGTATCGGCTATCGGAAGCTGAAAACATAATTTAATAAGACTTTCCGTTGTTTGAGTGTGTGTTTGTTTTATGTTTGTAATTTTCGCAATGATTCCATCCCGGAAGTTGGGGTTGACAAAGTACTCCTAAATCATCCGTAGATTATGAGCGATATAATGTGACTAGTGAGATGTACTATCGGTGTCTGTATTACTTAGATCATTCCTGAATCCACACGTCATCATTGCAATGTGACATTCACTTTCAATAAGGTGACAATGGAAATATGCATGGCTATTTTTCGGCAGTGAACGGCAGGTTTGAACTGGGATGGCAATATGGGATATGCTTACTGTCCATAATTATATGCGCGGAACGTGTTTTGTGGCGCGGTCAAGCATGGTTTTTGGCATGACACGTACATGTACACACAGTCGATTGTTGTGTAATTAGGTCATCCCCCGAATTCCTACACAATGGCGCGAATCAGCGTCGGTGACTTGTACTAGCATCTTCTTCCAGGTTCAAAGGAGAGCTTTGTTTGTGCAGGGGGACGTTCGCGTAACTCCGTCGTAAATCTACGTGCATATGTCATCCTGAAGACTAATTTGTCCAAAGCACTGTGTATCTGGTATAAAAAGATCCTTGGCATGAGTTTTGGCGAACGGACCCCAGAACAATATTTTCAGTGGAGGCTCACCTTTAAGTAAATTTCCTTGACCCATGATCAACTTTAAAATAACTGCAAACCATACTTTCCCTTTTGAATGGCTCAAGTGTAACTTTACATACTTTTAAAACATTCATGCTTTTCTGTCCAAAGGCGCAATTGTTTGCACAATTCGTCTCATCAAACATTTGTTTATGTTTTTTCTGATAAATACGGCAAGATACTTTATATCTAAGTAGATACAACTTCTAAAGTCCAAGTTTATTATATATAACATATGGAAGATGATTACTTTGTCTTCAACAAAATTTCATCATATCAAGAACACTATATTTCGCAAAATGAATTCTGTCATAGCTTCCACAGTACTTCAAAGTCATGATTGTAAATACCAGTTGTTCCCCAAGTAAGGATTGGGATACGGACTTGAAATGGCCGTATCAGTATGTGTTTTTTGGTGGTTGTTTTTTTGGTGGTTGGATTAAAGCTGTTCCTCTCATGAACTGAAGCATCGCCATTGCTGCAGTAGTTAGAAGTATAGCCCACACCCCCGGGCTGCCAGGAACACTACCTGTCTAATAGCTGCTCCACAGAGACCCTACATGCAAAATAACGTTTATTGTTGCTGTTGTATTTTTTCTCGATGTTTTTTTGTGCATTTCAAAATTGACAAGTACATTAAAATTCGGATAGTTTCCCTTCACTTTTGCGTTAAAATTAGTAGGGCAGTTATACTTACCATCTACAGCAACCCGAGAAAAGCTGATGATTTAAAATCACTCTTTAAATCGAGGATTTGGTTCGTTCCAAAACAGATCCCGTTGAAAACACAATAACCGATAAATAGCTACGCACACCTTCATAAACCGGTCGAAATTGAGATAAAATGGCCGCGTTATTCGGGATCATTTGACCAATTTCATTAATGGATTTGGAAATTTTTTTTTGTCTTTTGCCAGACCCATAGGGCGGCCTTTATTATAAACCCATGTAAATACACAACGACTACACCAACACAACACATTACAGAGGGAAGAATGATTTTTTATAAATACTAAAGCGTTGCCAAAAATACTATGTATTTCACCTTTTATCAATGTTCGCCATTCCATCAAAACTTTTTGTTGGATGTTGGAAATGATTACTCGATTCTTCTACATAGCATTAAGTGGCCAAAATAAGGTGATAAGCCTATTATTTGATGAGACCATTTTCACCATATCCATAATAAATCAATAGATGGGCATTTTAAGATTGCATGTGTCAGATCGTGATGGTTTACATAACAATCCCGTTACTTTTTCCATCTTCATCGACGCGCAACTTGGATCCTATGCCAACATCCCAGTTGAAAGATTGTTTAGACATCTTGTTTCCTTATACCCCAATTATAACGAATCTTTTGAGTGTCTGAGCTTGCCCATCAATCTATAAGTTTTCTCTGTGAAACCGCTTTTCAAAGACATGGGCTCTGCATTGTAATGATCTGAAAAATTATCGGCCCATTGCGAACTTGATGTTTTATTTCCAGAGATTCTCGAGAAGCAGTCTCATCTCAAATGAAAGTCTATCTGCATAAAAATAGGCTTTATTCTAATATGGCCATCCATATCGCTTCCATTCAACTGGAACAGCCATGCTTCGTGTAGTGAATAATCTGCTTTTGGCGGTATACAAGGGCAAGTGAGCAGTTTTTTGATTTTGCTTGACTATTCTGCAGCATTTGACCCCCTCACCCATTCCTCTTTTTTCGAGCGTCTGCAAGTCGACGGCATTGGGCACTGTTTTACGATGGTTAAATCATATCTTACATCGTTCCATTGCAAGCTGATGTTGTGAGACATTCATATCCTTCCTTGCGGTACACGACAGGGATCTTTTCAAAGGACCTCTTGATTTCATCCTATATACTGGTCCTTTGAGTGACGTGATTGGTGCACACAGCGGAATTATGCACATGAGTTATGCAGATGACACACAACTGCATTTAGCACTGCAGTCATCCAAGACATAATGAAGCTATTAACACAATTAGAAGGTTGTATCTCTGATGTAATATCTTGTCGGCAGTGTTGATTCTTGCATCACCGATAACAATAGCTGGTAGACTGGAAGGGCGCGATGCTTAGAATGAAAATGCTCCGTCTCCGTCTTCGATTCATTCAGCATAAGCCCATTGGTGATGGCCCAAGATTTTACATCAGAGATACAACCTTCTAATTTAAAAAATACAGATTGGCAAATACACTTTCATTTTGGGTACTGTTTTGCTGAAGCCTTAGGCATTGGGTGCTAATTAAATGAATGATCATTCGAGTTACCTGTCTCGATTTTATTCGCAATAATTTTTAATCCTTGAGGGCTGACCATATGGCAAGAAGTGTTGCTGCATGTTGTTGATGTCCTGTGTAAGGGTAATGCGTAGTACACGTTTAATAGGCCTGTCACTGACCTGTTAATTCATTGAAGATGAATCACTAAAATTATGAACGCTATTTAGAATCACATGGCCATTTCTCAAAAAATATTATTTTTGACTTAATTAGCTCATTTGCGACGATTATGAATGACGTTAATAACTTTACGCAAGCTGTTTTTCGGTCATTGTTTTAATTATTGAGATTTGACTTAGTGCAACTACAACAACAGACTTTCAGTAACACATCTTAAAATCAATGAACTTGTACTTTTTTGTAAAAAAAAAAAAAAAATGGCTGTTTCGATCGTCTTTCCCCCCCCCCCCGATTTACCCGGAAGTAGCATCAATTTTAAAGGCCGTATTTTTCAGCTTTCAAATCCATCTCTTCTCAATACCTGACAAAAAACTGCCCTTTTAATGGTTAACCGCAAATATCTGCTGTGCTATTTTCTTTTTTGCCTGCTTCGAGATGTTTTGATGCATTGTTGTGCTGCCTTACGTTCTGTGTACATTAGGCTGTAAAGACTTTGAACAAGAATTTAAGATGGGTGCGTATTTAAATGGCCTCCATAAGTAGTTTTATTAGGGAAGTACCTACAGAAATTAGATACAAAACAACATAATAATTCATCAAATTGTATCAAATATGTACACAATTCGCCTCATTAATATTCATAACCTGGCCAAATGTTTGACAACATCAGACCGCATCATGTTCTATCAACCCTACCTGTTGTGGCCTGAGTGGAATTCAACTTTATTGGGGCTATTCTGTTTAGATAGCAAATGGAAATCATCTCACTACCCGTCCGTCCACTACCCACTCAATATGGCTCCTCCATAATATATTGTGGGTCCAAAATGCAATATGGCGGCATTTATTATTTTAAATGAAAAATTTTGAGGTTCGTCATAATTTATGGCAACTGACGTGCGTTTCACATGAAATTACCTTATTCGCTGGGATAAGGTTAGTTGTATCAATATAGTTACTGTAATAACGCGAATACTCTCCAAGTATGCCCTCATCGACCGCACTCAAAGTGAGTGTGAACTGTTCGTTCTCTTCGACCACGTCGTCTATTACAATGTCCACGGTAAAAGTAGAAGCAGTTTGTCCGGCCGGGATCACCACCAACATGTCAATTATTGCTACATCTAATTCAGATGCGGATCCAGTTGACGATGTTATACCTACAAGGAGAAAAAACGCGTAATGTGTTTTGTATAAACCAATCATCGAAAAATGGGTGTAATTTGTTTCTTGGTATTCATAAACGTTTCCAATTGGTTTTGTTATTTGAAATTTGACTCACGGACAATTCCTGGAACATTTATATTGCTGGTTTCTCTCTGTACTAAGGAAGTGAATATTCCGTCAGCCTCTTCCACCTCACTTGTAGATTGTATGAATGTAAAAGTAGCTAAAACAAATACAGAAGTCAGACGATGAAAAAACATACAGCAAATGTTATGCACTTTACATAAGTCGTACAACATTACAAAAATAAAAGAATTTAATTTTGGGAGGTGTCTTGTGTGTGTGCGCGTGTGTGCATGTGTGTATGTGTGTGTGTGTGTGTGTGTGTGTGTGGTATGCCGAGGTGTGTGTGTGTGTGTGTGTGTTTGTGTATGTGTGTGTGTGTGTGTGTGTGTGTGTGTGTGTGTGTGTGTGTGTGTGTGTGTGTTTGTGTATGTGTGTGTGCGGGTGTCTCATTTTATACAAATTTGAGCACCATTATGATTTTCTTTTCAGATAATACACTTAATATTGATATGTGAGTTTGTATGCGTGTGTGTGTGTGCGTGTGTATGTTTGTGTATGTGTGTGTGTGTGTTTGTGTATGTGTGTGCGGGTATTTGATGTTCCATTTTATGAGACGTTCAGAAGTATACAAATTTGAGCACCATTATGATTTTCTTTTCAGATAATACACTTAATATTGATATGTGAGTTTGTATGCGTGTGTGTGTGTGCGTGTGTATGTTTGTGTATGTGTGTGTGTGTGTGTTTGTGTATGTGTGTGCGGGTATTTGATGTTCCATTTTATGAGACGTTCAGAAGTATACAAATTTGAGCACCATTATGATTTTCTTTTCAGATAATACACTTAATATTGATACCATCATCATCGGTGATAGAAATTGCAGATGTCCCTGTGACGTCAGTAATTATAGAGGACTTTACAGAAACGGTGAAACTTTCTTTCCCCTCAACGAGCTTGTCATCTTCGATATCCACAGCAAATACTGCATTTATCTGACCAGGTGAAAATTGTACTGGGAAATGGCTAAGACTCTGGTAATCAGAGAATCCAACAGCGGTATCGTCTGCAGTAGATACATCTAACAGTAAACAAACATTGATTAAACGTTACTATAGTGTTGGTCAAACAATGTACTAATACATGTAACCTGTGCAGTTCACGCAAAGAGATGTCATGTCCAATGAATCATGTTATAACAGTGCTTAACCAGACCTCTTTTTGCACACGGGGGGCAAAGGGGGGCCGAGGGCACTTTCTGAGGGGGCAAATTTGATCCTTCTCCATAGACACTTTACAAACAGTTTATTTGGGGGAATGGTGGGGGGGCAAGGCTTCTGAGCTGGTTGCGCCACTGTGTTATAATTTGCATTATATTGCAATGTATTGTTTAATAAAAGTGTCTGTCATTTTGGATTCAAATAACGCCAACGTTTCTAATATATTGAGCACATTTAGTCTAATTTAGTCGGCATTACTGAAGTAGTCTATGGACAAAATATTTTAAATAAGTAATGCACTGATATTGATCATTAACGAGTTCCCCCTCCCCTCGGTACAACAAAACACAACCACCTCATAAAATGTAGAACAAATATTGCCCACCAAAATTTTGCTGACGTGAATTCACCCACACATATACTATACCTGATCAAATAATAGAAATAACTATCAAGAACGGTCGAAACAAACATCCTGTAACACACGCAGGATCAGTGTCATGCATTACCGTCAAACGCAGCAGAGAATGACGCATCGCGTACGTCGCACGCTGAAGTAAAAGAACACTCCAGCACCGCTTCTGCAACCTCTGTTAGTATATTACTTTGTGGTAACCCACTACAACTGTTCTGCTCCTGGGGTCAATTGAATGTTCATTTGGGGGTACGCTTTCAAAAGTCAATGTTATCAAAATTCCTAAAAATAACCCATGTTACGTAGTTATTATATTAAAGGGGGATGGCCCGATTTAAGGATATGAAGTTTTCATCTTGATAGATTGGCCTTCACTCCAAAACCCCACCTGTAAAGTTTCGCGCCGATATTTCAATCCGTTTTGATACGAGAGCTAAAAACGTGATTTTCTAACCCCCACAGAGTACTGTGTAGAATTAATATTCGTCGACCAAAATAGGGCACATTTTCGCTCATATACTCAAGATTTCACAGGGTAAATGAGAAAAATAGCAGCTTTCTTCTGATACAAAAATGATGACCACTTCCGGTAAATCTGGGGCTTCTGGGAACGATGCTATTAGCGATCGGCCATGGACCTTTAAGACTCGTGCATATATGCATCAGCTTCAGAACTTCAACCTATGTGATGGGACCAACCAACTTGGGGTCATTTGGGATCAAAGGGATATTTCTTATCACACGAGAAGATAGAGTGCACCAAGGTCAGTGCATTGGCACAATTAATACCCGCATGGATAATCTTAAGACCTTCTACAAACTGTTCGTCATAGGTCAAAATGATGTCTTTCTTCTATCTTCAGGAAAAACGCAAGCGGCAGGGTATACGCGATGGCACATGTCTAGCTCGACATATTTCATGCAATGCAAAGTTGTGTTTAGCCGGACTTACATGCTTGGGTTTCTTGGCTCAAGTTGCCCGATCTAAGTAGGTCAATGCTGATTCTCAGATCAGATTCTTGACGAATAGGTAGTTCTATCAAAGGAATATGAAACTAGAAAAAAAATCGAGAGTAAAGGTAGATGGTCAATGTCAAACATGGAGAATAGTTTGAAAATGAAAAAGAAACAACTTTAAAAAATTAAAAATATTAATCTTTCCCTGGAGATGGCCAGCGCACGATATGTTGAAAAAACCCATGTGCTCTTGGCCGGCTACAGATCATCTATCGCTCCTCTACTACCCTGGCTTGATAGCTAGTTGGTAAGACGTTGTACGTTTAATACGAAGGTCGCTGGCTTGAATCCGGCCAAGCGCAACATGTTTTTTTTTTTTTTTCAACACTATCGTGCGCTTGGCCATCTCCAGGGAGACATCGAATGTACATTTAGTCTAGTTCTTATATATATTAAAGAAAGTGTTTTCCATTTAGCTTACTAATATTAATGTTTGCCAATACTGGCTAGGAAAAAACTTTGAAAAACGTTCGAAAACACTTGTGGTTATGCCCGTTTATATATACTTGTATATGCTTGTATTTTCACGCTTACATATGACCTCTATACATTTTATTTGCATATGAATGTGTGGTCAGTGGGAATGTATGTTCGAGCGCCCGACCCAGATGCTAAAGGTTGGGAGTTCGAGCCCAGATGCGGCTAAAGTGGTGTGCACTTGAGTTTGAGTGAGTCGTTTACCTCAATTTACTTATCACCATCTAGGGGTCCGTTCCCCAACTCGTGCGTAACCGTACGTGTAAACAAACTCACGTGTATGTCGTACATAACATACCTTCTCATACTAATTACACAATCTTTTAGACAAATTGGTCCACTCATGCATGCATGTCATAGTATGCACGTAGATTTACGACTGAGTTTCGGTACTGGCCCGCTGTTTTATAAATGGGTACGGTATTATTCGATGCTTGGAACGTAACAGGCTCGCTCTGGAGGTGGTGCAGCATTCCACCTGGTTCAATCGCTTGGAAATAGATGTGGTCACTCCGTTCACTTTAGTTTTCCTAAAAAAATGTACAGTCTGCGCGTAAAAAAGGACATCTGACCATCTTCGTCTTTCCCACAACAGTTGTTTTCTCTTCCTGTCATGGTCAGTTCGTAATCGTTTCCGTCTGGATTTCAAAGACGCCTCAGAGTCTACGTATCATCATCTATCAGAGTAACCTTCAATTCCTGACTTTCTTTGTTAGGGTCAAATGTCACTTTCTCGTTGACAGCGATATAATCATCTCCCTCCTTTGCAGAATTCGAGAGCATTTTCGTCTGAACAGCTGTTGGTTTAAATAAATTTATCAAGTGGAAGTACTACATGTATAAGCATAAATAAGTTAACAGTTTATTGATAATTAAAACAATCAATTCTTACTAATTGATGTTTCTTCTTCCAGATATCCGTATCTTTTCACTACCACACTGAACGTTTTCTCCAATTCATACACTGAGATCGAGGGAAAATCCATGTAATGTCGAACTAAAAAAGAAAATAAGGAATTACCTTTCTCCCGTAAAACGTTATACAACTGAATTTCAAATAGCAAATGGTCATATCAGTTGTTTTAATTCATCGTATGGTTAGAGTAGATTTCAAATAAGTGAGACCTCATTAAATGTTTTTAGTCTGTCATTTCACCGTTAAAGTAAGAGGAATCATTTTAATGGCCACAAGTACAAAAGGTTTATGGACTCATACAGGGTTATAGTAATGTCGCTTAGTAAATATGTTAACCTAAAATACATTTTGCCACTTCTAAATAGCTTGATGTTTTCCAATTGACTATTGGGATGAAACACCAGCAATTTTGTTATTTGATCATAATCTTACCTTTGACACTGTGAAATATCATTCCTTATCATAGCATTGGCGAAATAATGCATTCTTATATCAATGCACACATACACAACTCAGTTTTTATTTTGGTACAAAATGGGCCAACCTTCAAACCTTGCCATTAGGAGCTTAGCACAAAGCGGATTACACATTCCAGTTTTCCAAGTCGATTCTGTACAGTAGCCTTTGTATCTACCATTGACACAATAATATTGTTTTTGTATGCAACAAGGTCTGGTCTCCTTTTTGGCCGGGGTTTTGAACCCCATAGCAATATCACCCCTAAGCGAAATGTGTATGGTCTCACTTACGCTACTATACCTAACCGTTTTTCACAAAACCACTCGCTATGTCCTCAATGTATCGAAGATTTCGATATTCTTGCAAGCCGTGTTTTAACAAGCGCTCATCGTTGGACCAGCAAGACACTTCTACAAGCGAGATGTTGTCTTGTGTTCTTGTCATTCTGGTCTTTTACTTCGTTTTCTTTATTGGTTCCCTGCTATTATCATACTTGACAATTTATCTTTCAACTTATGACGGTTTATTCCATAATTTCAGTAGGTCCAATAGTCAATCGATTACTTGTTTCTCGCCATTAATTAATGCAAATCGATTTTGCACTCTCGTTTTTGATGAACCATATCTTTTGTTCTACATAGCGTATTGGAAAGAAATGAGGCAAATAACGCTTATTTTAATCGGCATACCAAATACTACACCCCGGCGTTTTTTGCCCTAGCATAAAGTGTTATAGTGTGATTATTTATTCATGTCACTTCATGTAAAGAGGTGGTAGTTTGAGTGATTATTAAGAGTGATTATAATATATCTATATATTCTATATATATATTATATTATATATAGGCTCATTGGTGACCTATGGTTATGTGTAGCAGTGCCCAATATAGTAAAATACATAACCACACGCTTCCGGGTCTAAACCCTTCAACGGTGTA